>JAQIXG010000459.1:0-32542 GCA_034700105.1 Oconnorella tubifera
ACGAAAAATGTTCTCTACGTTAAAAAATGTTTATTTTGCATGCATGTAATTTTGAAAATTTGGTAAACAATATTTAATCAGCTGTAATTTTTGAAGCAATCTAAATATTTCAGCGAAATTTTCAGTGTTTGTAGTAAAGTCTTTTTCCTGAAAAATCTGAAATTTTGGTTACAATATCTCCATCGGTTGCTGAGAAATTGCAATTTTCCGGATGGGGTATTTTTTTTGAGCCACCCTGTTTATACAATAATCTAATAGCCTAGTAATAGGCTATATCAAATTAATATTATATAATTCCAGAAATAAATGAGCAGAATGTAATGGCAATTTCTTTGAAACAAGTCTAGCCGACACTTTTCGTTAATAATTTGGCTTAAATTAGGAACATATATCCCACGCGCTCCAAGCAGAATTGATGACAGAAGTTTGAACTATGTTTATTTTCTCAGCCGTCTGCATGCAGTTACTGTAGTCTGGCATTAGGAAAGCATCTCTGCAGTAAATTTGGTAAAGCATTGCAAATCATGCAGCAAACAATTTACCTAAATCATTGAAAGACAATCATTCAACTTCTTCAATTTATCAATCACACAATCGGCAATAGTATAAGTTATTCATGCATTACTATAGTTAAACAACCCGACATACTATCATAGGCCTAGCTAGATCCTTTAAATAATTGAACAATTTGAATAAATTTAGCTGCATTCAAATAATTTTCAGACTGTAGGTAAACTATCGTAACGGAACGTGAACGTCAAAACGGCCACCACTAGTGATTAGAGTAGGGTAAGGGTTTGAGTTAGGACAAGAGTTAGATTCTGATTTATGATTTATTGGAGTACTAACTTATTGATTGCTACAGGATAGGTTAGTATTAAATAATTCTTTGAGCCTAATTATGGGGTAAATATATATTAGGGTCAAATATATATTGCACAATGCGGCATAACAGCTTGCGTAGACAATCCTGAAGGAGTAGCACACAAGTGTAGCATTGCACAGCAGAGCATCTCATTAAGGGTTAGGCTGGCTAGATACTGGGCTATAAACCTAGCCTAGGCCAAGTATTAACTTCTAACTGCCGCACTGTACTGACAGATGTGCTGACAATCAATATCCGAGTTATTATTGTAGGTTATAACACTTTCAGTAGCACAACATACTTCTTAAATGTTTGGATGGATGGATTGGAACATACATTATTTGACCGTCTTGTTATCAATTTGATAAATAGTAAACCTAATCTAATTTATATAAAGCTGTGGGATTTTTGTCAGCTCTTTTGAGATGATCTAGGCTTATTCCATTAATTCTTCACGACATTTATTCTTGAATTATTGTAGAATATTATACAATATTACAATAACTATAGGAATAACATATTAACCCATGCAGGTTTATTTATAATTACTGAGTTAGACGAATTTTAAAATGAATACGAAAATATAAAAAGTTATAGTTCAGAATAGGATAAAAACAACAATAAAAACTGTCATGTCCGACAAAGCGTAGCCTATAGACATAATAGTAAGATGATGATAATTTCTATATAATACCATAATTAAATCGATTCATTGCTATCTAAAAAAGCATTGTCTTTTTAAGTAAGCAGTTCAGTTGGTTTAAAAATTTATTTACCTTTACTTTACTATAAGCAAAATTCTTATAAATGAACTCTTTTAGAAATGAAAAAAGTATTCATAGTTAGATTAATATTGAAAATATTGGCTGATGAGCAAAATGAAATTTATTTTCAGTGCAAACTTACACATTAAAATTTATTAATAGTTACTCAGAAGTCTACATTCTTTAGGAAATATTCACAAGCCTACAACACGGCAAAGTTACTGCACAGCTGTGAATTCCAATCAAAAAATAGGACGTAAGTCTATTATAGATGCAATGGCTGCCGTTGTGAGAAACAACAATAATTGCTGAAACTTAGAAGCGGCAACATCAATCAGGACAACTCATTATTGATGTATACTGTGCTCAATGTAAAGAAGAGAATCTATCGTTGAACACCATTGCTGGTATTAACATTAACTCTATACCAGGAACTGTGGAGCGATTTACATAACGAGGAGAGAGGAAATGATGATTCAAGAGATTCAATTGATGCCCTCTTGAAAATTCAGGACTTTGTATTATGAACAAATTTGTATTATTTGTTCATAATTTGTATCATGGACAAATTGACAGCACATTTGTCAAAGAACTGCAGCGTAGCTCTTATATTATGTTATAAGAAAGATTATAAGAGATTTCAAGTCTTAGAGTAATAACTAAATTACAATTAGTATTATCAGTATTAAATGTTTGTAATATAGTATAATATTTAATATATAAATAACATTTATAACATAATAATCTATTATACTCTGTATAATAAATTATTAATCTATTATAAATATCAGAACATTTGCAACCTAATCCTGGAAAATTTGTTGTGGCAAAATTGCAATAAGAGGCTTGAATGACTTACAAATTCATCAATCAAAACAAGATTAATAACACTGCAGTCTCTGCCATTCAAATTATGAAAGTTGTTCAGTAGCTAATATAAGTAACACTGGGGCAAAACATTCACAAAATATGTTCGTTTCAATAACAGTATCTTATATACCTGGCTCTGAGTTCCTCCAGTTGTTCTTCTAGTGAAGCGACCCTGATTTCCAATCTTGCCTTTTCCCTATCAGCATCATCGAGACACTTTCTCGCCTCATCAAGCTCTGCCTGGTACATCGCCTTAATCTGCGTCGTCTCCTTCCCCCACTTGGCCTTCAACTTCTCCAACTCATCGGCCAGACGTCTGTTCTGGGCCTCTAAGAACCTCACCTTCTCGATGTAGCTGGCGAAGCGCTCATTCAGATCCTGCATGTCCTTCTTCTCCCTCTCCCTCGACGTCTTCACCGCCGTCACTCCAGTGTTGGTGACGTTGGCGTAGGCTCCAGAAGGAGCTCCGTACATCATGCCGGAAGACCGTTCGATCTGGTATGAGGACCTTGAGCCGCCTGGGCCTCCCCCCGCTGATGTTCGTTGGATGACGAGATTGCGAGGGGCAATGACAGCACGGTATGGGGTGGCGCCTTCGGTGTTGTATGATGATGATGTTGTTCTTGTCTCATAAGTTGTGGTCTTACGAATGGGACCTTCAGTAACACGAGTAGTAGTGATGTTGCCTTGGGTAGCCATCTTTATAGTCTAGGTGTTTGTAGAGTTACAGAAATCTACATATTAAAATAAGAAGTTATCTTTAGATCGTATAGGTAATCTTAATAGAGCTGAACAATTCCTTTACTTTTGAAAAATGATAATTTAAACAGAATGTAATTATTATTATTGAATAGTGAAAAGATAATAAAAATAATGCATTACAAAGAATGAAATGATGTTGTATATTTATCTCAAACCATAATGATACATACAGTATTATACACCCCATAGGCTAGATCGTATCTTAACTATAGGCCTAAAACTACAGTATAGGCAATATATAATAGGATTTGAAAATATGTCAGGTTCTTCTTGAATGAGTACGATTCTGCCTCTTACTATTTTAACCTTTACCATGTAATTATTACTTGTTTCTACTTGTAATCAGTGGCCGAATAAAGTTTTCAAAAATCAATTATTATGAAACAGCAAAGCTTTTTACGTCTTATTATTAGACTTGTCAGGAGCTAATATTAATTTTTTCTTAATTGCACTGTATAAAAGATTTATAAATAATAATATTTCATTATAAATTATTTCGTAATAAATTACTCGAGATAAAAACTTACTTGGGACACTACGAAAGTGTTTAATAAAAAGTTAACGAAACGTAACTCTAAACTGGCAAGATATGGCAAAGGATTCTAAGTTCTAACTCGATCAGGTCCTCGTACTCTTTCAACTTACGTGTCCACACTTCGACGATCTTACCTTGAGTGAGTTGATCGAGATGTTTTGCAGAAAATTTGCCCTCGGAGATTTAGTGCAGCTACGCCCAGCAGCAGGAGCAATATGAACCGACAGCTGCCGATGACTAGTCCTCGAAGCTAAGCAAAGCTAACACGCCACCAGGTCAATACTTGAATAATAATTCTATTTATTAAGAAACATCATAGAACAACGCTTGTAGGAACAGACTGAAGAGAATAAATAAGCGAGAAGTGAACTCCCTTGAATGCGTAGTAAACAAGAAAGTAGTGTTGCTGTTATGTACAGCAGAGTCATCAACTTTTAGCTGATGGAGTTTTGGTATGAGAAGCAGTGAGCCCTCATTTTAAAGTAATAGTTTTATGATTATTAATCAACTTACTTTTATATAGATTTGTAATCTTAGATGTATTTTCTCTTCAATTAAGTTAACTGCAATTAGTTTAATTAAGTAAATTACAATTAAATAGCCCACGTGACAGATTAGGCAAGTGTACTAAGGCTAATAAGTTATTGAAATATTGAATAACTTAAAGTGAAATCATGATCTAATAGTCTGTCAATTGTGGAGAATGAATTTTCGCACTTTTTTTGAAGTGACCTAGCTATAGTATTATTAGAATATTGTGATGATTAAGTAGGTTTTCAAAAACCCGTCTCTGAGCGTTGTTAATTCATATCGTGTTTAATAATTCCGGTTCACTAAACTTATACTTCTGTCAAATCACTGACAATTTGTGTTTTACCCAATAGACATATATGTAGGGTATCCCGTGAATGTTATAATCACAGTACAGTGTACCTTTGACTAAACGCGTCATTATTAACGATAGACAGTTACCAGTTTTATGTTAAGCGCCTTTACGCCTATGCAGTTATATGATTGCCTATTGAACTGCAACAGCTTAAGAGCCTGATTGTACTGTCTACATTTAGTTTATTGTGATGCTATGACTAAGGTAAATCGTGTGGGTGTCTGCAGCTGGAAGCTGCTAAAACTTCTCAGAGCTGATGTTAATCTGGAACGATAAACTGCTTAGAGAGAAACCGCCCTAAAGGCATATCAAAAGACTACTACAAAACGTTGATCAATTGTTTGATGTTTTCAAGAACAAACATTGCAAAACTAAGTTAACAGAATCTACTCGTATATTTTGCGAAGAATATAATTTACAGTGTATTTGTTTATACTGTATAACACTACCTTTTATAATTGTTTCTTAGTTCACTTAATTATATGCCTTTATGCCGCATCAACAATTAGATATATGCCTTTTAAGGAAAAATTATTTGCGTTTTAAATGCTAGATAATGTTTGCAACCAACTTTTATCTATTTTATAATTAAAGTATTCATATAACTTGGTATTATCCATAGCATCGCTATGATAATATATCTATGAATATCTACGGATATATTATCCATAGCTTCGATAATTGCAATTTTGCAATAATCTGAAAAATTAACATTTTATTCGGAGTTAATGAATGAATTTAATGCATTTAAGAAATGTGTTACTGTAACTTTGCAATATAATGAAGCTTGAAGCTTACTGCAATGTATCAACGTTTTAAAACAGTAATGTTGAAAGAAATCACTTCCGTCCAATTTTAATAATTATAATCAATAACATAATTTTAATCAATTTCCGTCCAACTACTCTAGGCTATATCGAGTCTAGACGTTGTAAATTGCAAAACTAAAGTTGTTTTTCAGTCGCTACAACTCTTGTCAAGATAAGACTATCTAACATAAACGCAGTAAATATTTTAGTGTATTTATATAATAAATAGCTAATACGGCCTGAACTTTTGTATAAAATGGTAAAATCTCTGCAGCTGAAAACTATATTCAAGTTACTAGACTTTAAATCTGGAATATATTCACGCTTTTATTTATGATTCGATCCCATAATTTTAAAAGAGAGTATTAATTTTGAAATAGAATAGGACTGCATATAAATTAAACCGATAGGCCTATAGTTAAACGAACAATGTTCAGGTTAATTTTTCACGAACTTGCCAACTTGCTATCTTTCTAGAATATAGTGAAAACCTCCACTTAACCTATGAGTAATTAATCTCTAGCTGTTGACTGTAGCAATAATGACCTAATCGCTGAATTTTGCAAACTCTGAAACTGCAAATTACTCAGATACTCAGCGTCTGAGCATGCACGTGTGTCTGGATCTTTTATTACCTAATACCAACAAAGCATGGGCGTCCGTATGTAGGTTTAACTCCTTCCTCCCCCACCGGGCCCACCCCTCCACCCACATACACATATTACCCTCCCACTCTCATTAGAGTGTCGAGTCTCCATACACAACACAACATTTCAAAGTTATTACTTATTTATTTATATAGAGTTTTAAAATAAGTATAGCCCTCTCCCTTTCCTATATTTCTAGGAAGATTCCTCCACGTGTATGAGGCCGTATAGTTTCTCGTTACTAATACACAAAGGCAATGACTGATAGAAGTTTAAAGGTGCGTTATAAGAATGCACGTTTTACGTAATAGCATAATATTATATTATATCGAAATAAATCGGGCCTTGTTGTTTCCAGATCTCGAGTCGTGCCATTAACTACTGTAATAAATAGTAGCAAAGTTGGAAAGTTGAAAAGTAGCAAAGATTGTCTTCTTTGTTAGTAGAAAAGAAGACAATGATCTGAAATAAAACATTGTCTTCCCATATATAAACGAAACGAATAGTATATTATCGCTAAAGAAGTTGAGAAAACATTACAATATCTGTTGGTCTAATAAACCAACTTCATGGCTAAATCAACGTTATTTTGTTGGTTTACCTTTCCTACTGGCAAACGTTTACTTATATTTTGATATTCTATAATAATTAGTATAGGACAAGATACGTAGACCTATATATGTCTAATCAAGAATCCTAATTGAGTTTTTCCAAATCAAGTTGTAAAAAACTTGATTTGAACCAAGTTTAGAGATACTTCGGAAAGGATTATATGACTGGAAAATTGAAGAATTTTTATAACATTTACGCAAGTGTTCCTTTGGCTTTTATAAATGTTCAATATTTTGTTGTCTGTAGAGCCGTATACCGGTAATATGCTACAGAAGTTAGGTTTAATCAGCTGAGAAATCAGTGCGAACTACTACTAAGGATCAAATTTCAGTTAGTCATCTAGAGTTGAATGAGTTCAGACTTCCAATGTGGGAATATTGTGTGGGAAACCATTATAATGGGTCTATACTATATAGCTATAGAAGTTATATTGCTATATAAGCCATAAATAGTTATATAAAGTAAATGTAGCTTGCAGGTCTATACCAACTTAACACTATAATAGTCTCATTAAATTTACTTTACGTAGTATTATTATAGTAGATGTGTCTATAGATCACGAATATAATGCGGTAGACTTTATGAAAAAGTCAATCACCAGCAGGATTTTGAAATGAGAAATTATATAATGACCTTTTTAAGTCAGTAGCCTACACACTTATGTTGTCACACTCAAAAAACATACTTCACTATAATAACATCTAATTCATGTTTTTCGCTTTCTCCTTCAACAGTAAAAATTGACTCTTTTGCGAGGAAGGTGGCTACAGCTCAATATCACTGCTTGACTACACCACTACCAGTCCAGCGCAATGTATTATTAGCACATCATTAAAATATTTGACCCAGGCGTCTGGAAATTATTTATGTAATAGGAGCCTGCATTGCAGAAACATTCACTCCTACTTATAATTGACTTTTCATTTGAGCAGCATGCAAAGCGTCAGTGGCGCCACTAATTTTCAATAATTTCGGAAAGAGGGGGTACGGTAATGTCAATTCAAAAGAAAATACAAAAAATGTACGAATTTAATTTTTGTTTATGAATTTTATAAAGATTTAAGCAATAGCTCGAACTAACAATGGTTCGGCTAGCTATTTAGTAGCTTTATAACAAAATGTTTTCATTTCGTGTATATATCCCAAGCATAATTAACGCTATTATGACGTAGCGATTAGACGTTTAACTAATGTAATGCTTAGTTTAAATTTTATTCTCTGTGTAATTAGCGCCATTATGACATAGCGGTTAGGTCTTTAACTAATTTAATGTTTAGTTTCAATTTTACTCTCCAATTATTAGCGCCAATATGATGTAGCGATTAGATTTTTAACCAATTTATCATTTTTTTCTCTTTTAATAAAGTTTGTAAAATGATTAACATGCGCAATAAAAGTATAATTTAGTCAGCTATACAGTGTTGCATACACGCACGTCATTGGGAGCGGGGGGGGGGGGGGAGAAATTGAAATTATGTCCTTGTTTGCATTGGGAGGGAGACGGGTTAAAATTAAAATTAGGTCAATGTTTGCATTGGGAGGGGAGAGTGGGGAAAATTAAAATTATGTCCCTGTTTTTGGCAGTATTGGAATATTTAAGTCGTGATATTTTTTGCATTCATGTGCCATACCCCAGTACCGCATCTAGTATTGTCACATCCTCCCCCCCCCCAATGAATTTTTTTTGATTATTTAATATAAATAATATTGTTGTCATGTCTCCAATGACAATAATACATTCCTTGTAGAACTTTTTATTTTGTTTATTTATTTATTAAATTATTTTAAACTAATTATTAATTAATTAATTAATTAGCTGTAAATTATTAAATATTTTTAAGGTATTTTATAAGCTATTAGTTAATTTCGTGAAAATTTAGGCCTAGATATTATTAAATAAATAAATGTTTATAAGCGTGGAATAGCGGATTAGTGGGCTCCCATTCGGTTCCGTACCGAGTTAGGATTAAAGATGGTTTAGGGTTAGAATCTGGGTTTAGATTGTAATTAGAGTCCTGAGTAGGGTTATTGAGATGGATTAGACATAGTTTGTTTTGATTATAAGAGAATTTGAACTGATTTTTACTTTTATTTTTAAAATATCGCCATTTTGATGATCGATAATTAAAAAAACCTGATCAAAACATGGAATTAATTGTTTCAAAAGTCCTTAATTTGAAGGAGAATTTAGCGAAAAATATATTTTGGCGAATTTCGTTAATTTTAAACGTCCAAAATATAATTATAGTAAGCTTAAGTAAGAATATGTAACTATATTGCTTGTAAATATAAATGTCTATTTGCAATATTATTCTTGGTCCAGATACATAACTACACTGCCACTTTCTCTCTCTGTTTTCTGATAATATTCCGCGTAGCAATGAGGCTTAAGACAACCTTACAGAAGGAAGCCAAGCACACAGAACTAGTGAGTTGTGTGGGATGGACAAGTCCAGATGAAGTGTACAGTGCAGGGGACGATCATCAGATCTTAAAGTGGAATCTACTGACAAATGAATCGTCTGTTGTTGCAAAGTTATCCGATGAGACATATCCTATAGACATGCATTGGTTTCCTAAGACAAGTTCAAGCAAGAAAGGAAATGCATCAGACATATTTGCACTGAGCACTACAGATGGTCATTTATCTTTGAATTTTTAAATACTTTTGTAACTTTTATTGAATTTTATTCTGTTTATGAATGCAAAATATATTTATAAGTCTGTTACTAACAGACAAGTTAAAATTATTTGACAGTTAAGGTTAAGATTACATTTAATGTCTGAATTATCATATTATATGAACGATATCTCAGATGTAGCTGTCAATTTAAACGTCTAACAGCTAATTAGAGAAATAGTAATCTATCCAGGATTTGAATGTGGACCTATTGATTTTGAATCCAGTTTTCTAACTACTTCTCTAACGGGCTTTGGGGTCATTTAGTAAAATAATAGTTTTATTATTCTGTATATATCTGTTCCTTAAGGTAATTACAATTAAAAAAATATTACAGGGAAGCTTTTGTTTATAACTCGCAGTGGAAGAATAGAGAAAAGTGCAGAGGCACACACCGGTGCAGTGTTGGCTACAAGATGGAACCATACAGGGACAGATATTATTACAGGTACAAAGAGTGCTACAAAATTCTACGGACAGTATTTTATAAATTGAGCAAAAAAAAATTTGTATAAAATAAAACTTAGATGATAATATTACTTATAATTGTAGGCATTTTGTATAGTAATTATTGTTGTATAATTATGGTATAGTCATTTTGTTTTAGTTTCTTGTTTATTAGAATTAATATTAAATCAATCAACTTACTGTATATTAGAAATAGATATTTAAACGAATATTATACCTATCTTTAGTATTTGTTGTATAATTATTATTTGTAATATATACAGTAATTCACCTAAAGTTTCGAGTTGACTCAATTATTAATAAGTACACTGATTCAAGTGAACTAGCTTATTAAAGCCTTTATAAAGTCCTAGTGAAACATTGAAAAGTATTGAAACATTAACTTATATTTGATGCAATTTCTATCTATTTGGATATTGCTTATAAGTAATATCCAAATAAAAATTACATATTACTTATATCCAATTTTTGTTATAAATATATTCCAAATTAAGAACTGTTAACATTTGTCTTGTGTCTGAAAAATGTTTTATTTTAGCTGGGGAAGATGGGCAGGTTAAGATTTGGTCTCGCAGTGGAATGCTTCGTTCAACTTTAAGTCAAAACAGTTCCCCTGTCTACTCTGTCGCTTGGAGTCCAGACTCAGACCAAGTTTTATACACTGCAGGAAAGCAGCTCATTATTAAACCAATCCAACCGAACTCTAAGCCAAATGCGGTAGAATAATCGAAACTTTTATTCTTATTAATATTGTTTTATTGTTTCTTGGCAAGGAGTTAGAAACTTATAATAATAATATTTAATCACAAATCTATTATACAAGTATTTATTAAGTTTCTGATTGGAAGACTTTTAAAAGTGTAACTTGTTTTAAGAATCTTAAACCTCATTATTTTCCAAATTTTTTTACATTCGTTTATATTTTTGTAGTAAACAGAATCTTGAAAATACTATTACCGTACTTTAACAGGAATAACAACTTTAAGATAATTTGCAATTGTTTTTGTTTTAACAGTGGAAGGCTCATGAAGGCGTTATTTTGACTGTTGACTGGAATCCAGTCAATAATCTGATTGTGTCCGGAGCTGAAGACTGCAGATATAGGGTAAAACTTATCATTTTACATTTTACTTAACTTTAACTGACTATCATACTGGTTAAGAAAATCGTAATTGACTTGTAAACAACCAGTGTTAGGTAACCTTAACCATAACTCCAATGATCATCAAACTTATCTAATCCATTCTTAAAACTATTCACAGAATCTGCATCTACAACATACTGTGATAAACTGTTCCAATTATTATTTTGTCAATAAATTTATTTGATGCTTGCTATATATATGTAAAATTACTAATTCGATATTTGTATTAATTTTTTATTGTGATATACTCATAGATTTATATCTATTTTTATTATCATATTCTGCTATGCATAAATCTCACTATTTCCTGAGATCTTTTATAAATTTTTGGCTGAAAGTTTTTACCTATATTTTTTCCGGTACATGTAATTCTTTTTTGTAAACTAGGTTTGGGATTGCTACGGACGTGCGGTGTATAATGGGCAGGAACAGGATTATCCCATAACCAGTGTAGCCTGGAGTCCAGATGGAGAACTGTTTACAGTTGGATCATTCAATACACTGCGACTTTGTGATAAAACTGGGGTACTTGTTTTTTGCTGTTACATAAATTTATTTTTAAATTGTTTGTTTAAAATTTGAATAAGGCAAGGAATGCTGTTTATTATTGTACTTTTAGACACTTTGTCAAGTAAGCTTTATTTCAATAGTCTGTTCATAAAATCTACATCAACTTCTAATGATAAACTTTTTCATTTATTCTGTAAACTTTCTTTCTGCTAAAATATTCTTTTTCTTAATACATCTCTAGTTGTTTCACTATGCAGTGGTCCCACGCATTAGAGAAACCAAACACAGGAAGTATATTCAACATTGCTTGGTCACATGATGCGACTCAGATATCAGGGGCCTGTGGTAATGGTCAGGTTATATTTGGTCATGTGGTCGAAAGGTTAGTTGTTACTTTCATTTTAATTTAGCTTAAAGTTTAAAATGAATTTTAGATAAAGTAGATATAGTGTAAGTTTTGTGATTATAAGATTTTTGTTAGTTTAATTTGATGGAAACGAATTGTTTCAATGACTTATTGATAGATTAATTAAAATTCTATAAAAATTTGTTTAAATGTTTTACAGGAGTTAAAGTCAATGCTAATAATTAAATTTATCATTCATTTTGTGCTCATATAAAATTAAAATTAATGAAAAATTATGTTAACTGAAACTAATTATTTGACATTATGCTATACAGTTCGTGAATTAAATTACTTAATTTTAGTGAATAAAATATTTAAGTTGATAGTATTTTTCATTTCTTCAGACGTTTAGAATGGAAGAACTTTGAGTTGGTTGTATCAACGAGTAAACTCATAAATGTGAGAAACGTTAATAATGATGCTAGAGAAAAATTAGACTTTCGTGATCGAATCATTAAAGCGTCTATTAGTTACAAGTACATGGTTGTAGCTACATCTTCACAATGCTATATCTACAGGTACAGTGTGTACCAAACTGACTAAACTGTTTTTATATATACTAAATTTGTATAAATATTACAGAATGAACGTATTTTGATCTTTAGTTGTGATAGTTAAAAATTGAGTATTTTGATAATTTTATTGTTTTATTTTAAAGTAATATTATTTTAAGGTCTATTATAAGAGATTAGTAGTAGAATATAACCTTGTAATTTGTTACATAACATTTTCTGCTTCTCTATTTTGATTGTTATCCATATCTATGTTTTAATTTCTTTAAAAATAAAACAACAAATTAAATAAATAAAAGTAAATTACAAATTTAAAAAATAGTTTAAAAAATAAGAAAAATGTGAGAATGAGAAACTGGTATACTTAAGGTTTGCCAAAGTTTATCATTTTCAGGGGCTTAAATTTTTATTATCATATATTACATATTATAATGTAAAAGAATCATAAAAGACATAGAGGAGGATTATTTTTAATGTATACTAACCATTTGACAATATAATAGGACTCAATGCATGAACTTATTCATGTGTGGAATAGTACTGATTTGAATAAAATTAGTCTTTCTTTATTATTTTTTAAGACAGATTTAAAAGCAAATAAGTGTGAGTTTTTTCTCTGTTTCGTTCAGTGTAACTAATTGGAATACACCGATAATATTTGATCTCAAAGAAGGCAGTGTTACATTGATTACACAGTCTGATAAGTGAGTTGTTCTTTTGCTTAGTTTTTGTTCAGTTCTTTATTTAATTCTTTAGTTCCCTGCAAAGTATATTTTCTAGTATTGGGCTCAATTTGCAGTAAAGTGCTTAATTTAGTAATAAGCACCTTTAGTAAAGTGCTGAATTTAGTAGCTAAATCTTTTATAATGTTTAAAAACAATAATAATTTTATCTTTACATTTCACTGCGTTTTATACTATATTTTATTGCATTATTTCTTGTTTAATTAGGTGTTTTTTGATGGTGGATAATACTAGTGTTTACGTCTATTCATACGATGGTCGACTGATCTGCAGTCCAAAGTTTCAAGGCATGAGAACAGATATACTGAATCAACAGCTAATTACATTGAGTGATGATACCATTGCTATCAGAGATAAGACTGATGGAAAAGGTTCTAACAGTTTTCGAATAATTCGTTTCAATTTGATAATTTTTGTATTTTCAATTAAGAAAGTTCAGATGTTCGTTTTGTGGTATGCACTTTCATATTTTATTACTTTATTTGCTAATAAATATTATTTATAATAAATATTGTTTATTTGATTCAGTTTGCTTATTTGTTTGTTTGCTAGTTTATTTAGTGAATTGTGTTATGAATCTAGTCACTTATCACTTAGTTTTTTATCACTTGATTCTATACTCAGAGCTTACTACAGTCTTTGCTTCTGTAGCACTAACTGTGTGGATAATATACCGGAATCTATTGGTGTTATTGCTTGTTTGGAATTTATTTTCAATTCTTCAGGGATCTCTTACTCTTACATTCTGACTGACTTGATTTTCTGTTTCTCTCTCTGTTTCTCTGTTTCTGTTTCTCTCTTTGTCTTTCTCTCTCTTTTTTTTCTCCCTCTCTTGTATTTTGTGTTGGCCTCTCTGTCTTTCTCTCTCTTAATTAATGTGATAAAACCTATTGATTTATTTCAGATATTGAAATGATCAGATTCAATATTGTTTTATATTATTTTCTATATTTAGTCATTCAGCTATTTGACACAACAACGGGCAAAGCTCTGGGTGATGGAAAACCAATGCAGCATAAGGTTTTATTAATTTCCTTCCTGTTAGTTAAATAGTTGTTTAAATATTAATTGATTAAACTCAAAAATACTAATATAAGTCAGTTACATATATATGTTTTGTGTATACATGTATATGATGAATTATTAATACTACTTGAAGTTTAATTAAATGATTTGTTATAACATAGATAATAGAATCTCTGCAATAATGCAATGCTGTGTATGCTTTTACGCGAATCTGTTTAAAACTGAGTTTAGAAACTAATTTAATTTAAAAAAACTTTGTGAAACTTTAATCTTTCGTTAACTTGATTTATAGCTTAAAATATTTCTATGCAGTTATTGTTATTATACATTTGTTATTATATATTAGTATATTACTGTATTGTCCATGTAAATATTTGAAATGTGTATGTTTACTTTAGTCTAAATTTCTTTTTGTATCTATTTCTTTTATAGTCTACTTTAAGTTGTTTTTATTTGTAGTTGATGAGATCAAGAAAATAAATGTTAGCCTTGTATACATTTGTGTATAAATACTGAATAAAGCTACCAGATTTATACAGTAGTTTATTTAATTTATATCAATTAATAAATACATTAATTTTAATTAATTGTAGTTAAACTAATATAAGCTAAGAAATGAAACCAAGTAATTTTACGTTATTGTTCATTACTTTGCGAGATTGAAGTGGTAGAAATAGCTCTAGATAAGACAGGGTCTCCTACAGAAAGACGTCTCGCTATCATTGATAAAAACAGAGACCTTTATTTGGCACAAGTTCGAGTATTTGGCCTGGCACGCAAAAGTGTCAAAATCGGTAAATTTCATGACTTTATTATTGATAAAAAAATTATCAACAATAATTGTTTTTATTTATGTCAAGTTTCAATAGATATTATAGTTCATATATCAGTAAATTTTGTGAGAAATTTTTTATCAAATCGTTTTATTTCATGTTTACAAGATTAATATAATATCATCAATTTTGTCAAATAATTGCCAGAATTAATTGTCAGATATACTTATTCATATTAATTGACGAGTATAGCAATACAAAATTATTAAGAAATCTAAATCATGTGTTTCATTGTATCCATTTCCTATTAAAAGTTCAAGCGAAAATAACATTTTTGTTTGTCTTCAATGTTTACATAATAACAAGAAACTAACATTTGATATTCTGAATATATTAACACATTGAAATAATGATTACATAAATAATAACAAAAAACAAACCAAGATATTGTGGATATATTTACAAGTAGTGAAACAATAATTCTTTTATTTGCTAGGTACAATGATCCAATGTATGTTGTGGAATGATGATAGCAACATGCTAGTGGCTCTTTCTGATAGTAAACTAATCATTTGGTATTATCCCAATGCAGCTTATGTTGATAAATACCTCTTGCCTAGAACTGTCTATGAAAAAGATGCCTCGTATGTGTTTATACTTAGATCTTTTAGATACAATTCGATACAGTTATAATAGCTTAGATCCTTGGATATAATTCTATTGATTCTACTTCTGTTTGTTTATATTTTCTATTCTAAGAGTAAAACGGCCCCAACAGAATCACCTCGACTGTTAATTCTTAGGGTTAAAGTGAGGATACGGGTCATGGAGAGGATTGAAGTTAAGGTTAATGCTAGGTTATAGTTAGGATTTAGGATTAGGATTTAAGTTAAAGTTAATGCTGGGCTTTAACTGTATTTGTTAAAATTTATTTCTATATTTGTTTCTATATTTATCTGAATTTGACTTAAGAAGCTCAATAATTAATTTGAACAAATCTTAAAATTCTGAACAATAAATTTAAATAGAAAAAATCTATCTTTACTTTACTTACATTTATTGTTTCAATTATAATCAATTAATTTATCGCTTTCAATCGCATCATATTTCTATACTTCAATTAATTTTAATTTCAGAGAATTTAAATTAAACCCACATCTGTTAAGTTTTAACGGGACGCATCTAACTATTCGTCGATCAGACGGAGCTCTTATTACTTCAGGCGTGTCTCCCTACCCCGCGGTGCTGCAGGAATATGTGGGGGCAAATAAATGGGAGGATGCAGTGAGACTTTGTCGCTTTGTCAAGGTTAGTTGTTTGACATAAATTGTAAATAACAAATTCTTTTTTGATAGTATTGTAAATAAATTACTAATTTATTTAAGTTAAGGCCAGTTATTTGATATAAATGTAAATCGATCAATTTTTTGGTTTTTTTCATGCTTAACTCTATTGATTTTTTGTTGAATATTAAACTTAGTCTTTTTATTAGTTTATGATAATAATGATATTCGTAAGCATGGCAGTATTCATATAGAATATATTAGATAATGATGAAATTTTCAGTAAATATTGTCAAGTTACCTCAAAGTGAGAGCACATGTACTGGTTTATTGTAGTCAAATGAATTTTGAAAAAAGCAGTATTCTGGCAGGTGTTGAATGTCAGAAGTCATAAAATATTGAGTGTATTGAAGTCAGTTGTTTAATTTTTCAAAAACTGTTAAAATCCATTAAGATTTTAACAGTTTAATTAATCGTTTTTAAATTTACATTGATCATAACCAGTGAAATATTTGCTTTCTTTATAAAGTACGTTATTTTACTAAATATTATTGAAACAATTGTGTTTCTACATTGTTTGTTTTCCATATTCTTATCTAAATTAATGCGATTTTATTAACCAATCAGGAGGAAGTATTGTGGGCGTGTTTAGCAGCAATGGCAGCCTATCATAAGCAGCTTGATACAGCGGAAGTCGCTTATGCTGCCATTGATGAAGTACATGCAAATATTTATCTTATTCTTATAACAAAATGAATTATTTTCTGTATTTGAGAAATATTTGAGTACTTGAGAAACAGCAGAACATTTGGTGGAGTAATTAAAGCACTAGATTAGGGATTAAAGGTTCCAAGTTCGAGTCTCATGTTGCGAAATATTCTACAGACTTGTTTGCACCCTTTTAGCTGGTTCTAATTCGACAACTCCATCTATAATATCGTTTTTATGATTGATCACACAGTTATCAAGCTTAATATAATAGTTAATGGATATAAA
Organism: Oconnorella tubifera; assembly: GCA_034700105.1. Taxonomy (NCBI): domain Eukaryota; kingdom Metazoa; phylum Annelida; class Clitellata; order Enchytraeida; family Enchytraeidae; genus Oconnorella; species Oconnorella tubifera. Next base: position 17,292 of record JAQIXG010000459.1, read on the forward strand.
TATTATATTAGTAGCATGAAAATGTATTAAAATAACTTTAAATCAAAACCTTTGAATACACATACTTCTAGCATCAAGTTATTTATTTCTATAGTCAGATAAGGTTCAGTACATACAACATATACGCGAGATGCCTAATAATGAGATGCGTACAGCCGCGATGACTCTGTTTTGTGGACAGTCGACTGAATCTGAAGGCATTCTACTGCAGAATGGTCATGTATTTAGAGCTATCATGCTTAATCTGTCTTTATTTCATTGGGATAGGTTTGTTGTTCTAATTCTGTTTTGAAAGAAATTAATAACCACAGATAACATAATGATATTTGATTTTTTCTAATTTTTAAGTAGTTTATTAAGTTTAAACCTTCTTAATTTTAATAATATAACTTATGCATCAGATTCAGAACTACAGCTCGTATTTCTAATTATGTATTTTCTTCGGTAGCTTGCTGCACCGTTTGTCAAGTTGCTTAATTTTCAAACTATATAGTTGCTGTTATTTATAAATGGTAATCTAGACATTTAACTTAACTTGAATGTAGACAAAATTCATGTAGGAGCCGATGTAACTTATTTCTAGTAAAAGTTACGCATATGTTACATACTGTATGAACTATATGTAATGTGTCATATATAATGTATCCTAGGGTAATATATATGTAATATATATGTATTATATCATATTAAATATTGCTGCAATAAAACTTTAATTAAGCACTTTAAATCAAATATATTTAATGATAATAACATATTTATTAATATATGATTATTTCTAATAAAAAATAATAACTGTTTTATTCAAACCAGAGCCTTAGATTTGGCAGTGAAACACAAGACTCATGTTGATACAGTTTTGGCTCACAGACAGAAGTTTCTAGAAAACTTTGATAAACGAGAAACCAACGTGCGATTTCTACAACTTGCTGAAACGGTACATATAATGAAATATGTGAAATACATATTAGAATATGTGAAAAGATATATGCGGAATACATATTAAAATATGTGAAACTCCTATGTGAAATACATGTGTGAAATACTTAATAGAATATGTGAAATACATCAGCGTATTTTTTAATACATACAGTATCAATTGAAGGGAATCGTTGTAATGATGGAATTAGAATACAGAAAATGGAAGAAATCAAATTTAAAACAACCTGATTACCAAAGTTGATCTTGGTCATATCAGACTTTTCTTATTTAATACTGATTTCCTCATGAAGATAATTTACTGTTTCAAGATGTACACTTTGAATTTTGAAGAGCAGTTAGTAAAGTGTAATAAGTCCAGAATCAATCCTTTTGTTGAGCTAGCGCATATAATTCACAAGAGTGACATCGTATTTAACTCTCCCTTCAGGTGGCTTAATATTCTAATCACGTACGATCTCATTTCATCTGTCATTGAAATAGTCTTTACTGCTGTTATACAGCGTTAAATTAACACGCATGTAGATACAGAAATGTATACGGAATAATAAATAGATAATAGATTTAGAATAATAAACCGATTTCATTTTATTTGAAATATCATGCTATTTTAATGATATTTTTAGGTTCATGTCAACTGGGAAGATGTAAATGCAAAAATGGAAGCTGAATATCAGCGAGAAACTGGAAAAGCTTTCTAAATTTCTGAACTGTCTTTGTCTATGTACTAAATATCTTAATTAGGCGTAATTATTCACTTGTAACTGTACTTTAATGAGATTAAATGACATTTTATGTTAAGAAATTAAAGTATGAAAAGCACCTTATGAATTTGAGATAACTTACATAGTTAAAATTCACATAGTCAGCCTTGTAGAATTTGTTTCATAGTTTTTGACAGTATCATATATTATAGAAACCCAAATGTAAATAATACAATAATAATATTAAGGCGATATTTTAACCTAATCAACAAAAATCGTTATGACAAGAATCAGTTTTTACAGTATTAGTTCATTTACTGCATTATAATCTAATTCAAGAAAATGAAAATTTAGAAAAAAAAATTGAACATTTTTCTTTTATGGAAAATTATTTTGTAATAATTTTCTTTTATCTTATCATCCTGAAGCACTGATAAAATGTACTCGAGTGTCCAAATTTTCTGAAAATGTATGAATTACAACGATTGATGGACACGAAATGCTGTGGTCTGCATAATAGATCAAACCGATCTAAAATCTATTTGTAGTTGATGGCAATACACAGCCCTTCTACTGGCAGCTTCCCAATCTTATCATCAAGGAATTATGTCCAGTGAAGAACTATGCATCGACCATTCTGTCAACTCACTGCTCTCAAGATTGTTCACCGAGATTGTTTCAAAAAGCTTTGAAATTTTGCAATTTTTGCAAAGATGATAGAGTGGCCAAGGTTCTTATATCTATGACCTATTGTAACATACCGATTGTATTATAAGTAAGGAGCTTTACTGATGATAATTACTTATAGTAACATTTGCTGTAGAAAATTTGAATAGGTTTTACATACTCGACTCTTCTCATATATTTAGATAATTAATTAAACAATTATGCCGGTATGCAAGATCGAAAGATTTTTAATTATGTTTGCTAGCAAACATTTCTGACTTATTTATAGAAATTTTGTCATTTTATCCCAATAACATTATGATAAAATAACATAATTTCTATAAATAGGTCAGAAATGTTTGCTAGCAAACATAATTAAAAATCTTTTGATCTTGCATACCGGCATTAGTCTCTTAATTCTAAAAACTGACCTTAGATTAGTAAACTTTAACACCTCTTCAGTGGATAATATCTATTTAGTTCACATTAATATTTTTATCATCTTTTAACATTAAAATCATCATCTTTTAGCAATTAAAACAACATCACTGGAAAACTCTTACACTTTAGTTAAAGAAGGAGCATTCCATACATTCTTTGACAAAATTTTAGTCTTTCTATCGAAACAAGAAAAGAATTTCCCAAAGTGGCATAGGGGGAAGGGGGTGGATTCATTCAATTTACAATTTTGAAACAAACACACATTTCAGATTCATAGAAATTGATAGAATGGGCAGATTAACCGCTGTCCATCTCTTTATTGCCACTGATTTGCATATCTATACTCATCACTATATAATGTGACATTTAGTATCTAATACTGATTTGAATCAAGGCGTAATATTGCTGTAGGATTAAAGCAATGAGGTCCGAGTCTGACGCCCTGTTCTTGTTGTGAGAGTTCATCGAATCTTGCACGATGCATTCAGTGAGTTAGAATAGCTCTTTATCAGGCAGCTTGTATCAAATATCAGCAATGTTGCGAGAGAAAGAGCCAAACTAAACCACAAAGTCATATTCTGTAGTCTGCAATATGCAATATATTCCTGAAATAACAGCAAGTTAAATTAACATAGAAAATTAGATTTTAGAGAGTAGATTTAGTAGGCTATATAATTACATAAGTAATTAGAGACTAAATTCCTAGTTATTTTAAATGAATAAAACCATTAGGTCAACATACTATTAAATTAACAGATTGTAATATATTACAATGTTTTAACCACTTTAACATTTATAACATAATTAGCCTAATCAGAATGACTAATATATAATAGGCCTATCTTATTTTGGAGATTTAGATAAAAAGAATCAATTCTTGACCTTACAATCTGCTTTAGTTATAGACTTAAAATATAAACCTAGATCTACTGCAATTTTATTACTAAAATGTAATAACTATTACATTTTGGAAATATTCTCATTTATTTTGAAAATTGGCAGACCAGTAGGCCTAACATAATCATACACTGGTCTCAGTTTGAAAAAAGAACGGCAGCAGTTTGCTAATCAAAGTATCGCACTCAGACATTAAATAAGTGAATAGGTTTCACTACTAACCCCAACTACCCTTATAATTCCACATTTATTTTAAAACTGCGCGTCTGTCACAGCAGGTCCATACTAATAATATCCGTATATAGGCCTAAGTCTTTGGATTGCAGCCTGGCTTGGACTACAATCAAGGATATGTTTTAAATAGCATATATATTCCAATCTTGCTTTGGAGGGGCCTAAGAACAAAATTGCCCCTGCAAGTGAATACTTTGTATTTCTGCGAAGTTATGAACGACCTAAATGTCAAAGTCAATGTCTAGACAATGGAGATACCGACTATAGCCTACTTTCGATATAAAGCGCACTCACATTATCTATGAATGAAAAATATATCCGCTTACCAACATACTTACCCTTGGATCTCAAATCTAAAACAATTAATTAAGGTTTGACTTAAACGCCCTAAAGTTCAATTCTACATTATTATAATTTTGCTGACATCGCCCTATTTATCAGACAATAATAATTCCTACTAGCCAACATTCTCATATGACGTGTCTGAACCGGATTTTTCTCGTTAAAAACTTATCAAATTTCCTCATTTCAATCACATTTTTTACTTAACAATACAAATAACGATTCTATTGCGAAAAAATCATCTCTCATTAAAGCTTTCATTAAAATAAATTTCATTAAAAATGTTTAAATTCCAGACATTGCCGAGACAAATCGATGAATCATGCTCGTGCGATGACTATGCGTTCAGAAAATATGTTTTTTCTATTCGATTAAACGTCGTAATTTCTTAACTAATTAGTGATTATGATAGTAAATTAATGATTTAATGATATTAAAGCATCAAATTTAATTTTTACCTGATAGTTTGATGGTTGAGAGAGGAGAAAGTTGAACGTTTTTTGCGTAGAATTGCTGTATTAAATGGCTTAGCCCAGAGCGCACCGACCTGCAGGCCTTTTATATCAACATTGAGAGCACCGGCTGGATCTCTAATGCAGTTTAGGAACGTGATAATTTTTTCAACTTATTAAATACACTATATTTATGTAAATCGTGATATTTATATCTATGATCTTATTTTTATACTGATGTTAACTGCCGTTTTGTTTTCAATAAATAAGGAATGAGTTTGTTATGTTAACTTATATTATTATAATATTTTTCTTCGTTCCGAATATTACTGCAACATCCTCGGTTGTTTATTAGCCGGTTTGTTTACTTTTTGCAAAGATTTAATTTTTACAAAAGTTAAGAAAATTATTTTTATTAAAAAAAGGCAAATTAAAAAAGTAATGATTTTTTTAATTTGTGCTAACGTAAGCGGGGGATTAGATATTGCTATTATTAATATTATTAGAAGAATAAAGTTATCAAGTTAATAAGTTTTAATGTGTTATGAAGTGTAATTCTTGTGCAATTAATTATTACGAATTTATTATTTATTATTATTTAGAATTGTTTATTTATCTAATTTTAAAAGTTAGTCTTATGACTGACTAAGTCGCAAGTTTGAGACATTAAGAATATGTGATGTAAAATTTTAGCTGAAGGTTATATCTTTAATTATGTTGATAAAGTGATTGTGCTTTCATTTAACACATTATTGAAACATTTCTAAGTCACATTGTATGTTGCATCTATAAAAATATTTCTAATTTAAAATTTAATATTCTTAGTACTAACTAAGCGGGTGTACAATTTTTAGATATAAATATTAATACAAACACGTACCAATTAATGTAACAATTTAATGAAACGATTCAATGATATAATCTATCTCGAAATGAAGCAAAGACATTGATGTCTTAAGAGAAAAAGGTCACAGACATTAGAAGTCTCACAACATTATATAACCTTTAAAACGTAATAATGTTTATTATAATATACATATTTCAATAATGCTTTGCTCAAAATCGCGCAGTAAAAAGATATAAATAATAGTCTATTATCATATATCTAAAAAGTTGTCCAGCAACATTTAAATCTCACATTCAATAGCTTGTTTTTAAATTTTGAAATCTCACTAAATTAATATATAAACTGTTTTAGCATTACGATCAATACTGAAATTTATTATGAAAACGAAGGCTCAAGTTTAATGTTGATCCCATCGAAAAACAATATAATGTAAAGCTTTCTAGGTTACATATCTAAGCAATAAAATGCAATTACTTTAGAACAACCTTTTTTCACTATTTAAAAAAAAAAATAAGCAACTCGTGATTTTATTGAATTCTTGAATTTCATCAGATTATTACTTTGTTAAAATAAACAATCTGCAATCAAAACAATAAAATAAAATAAACTGTTTGCAAACAATCTATAAATAGCGGTATCAACTCTGGATACATTAATATCAAATGCACACAGCATCTTGTCTAACAACATTGCACATAAAAATATAGCGCACAACGCATTTAAATATCAGAAGATAATGAAAAAGGTCAGCCTAGCCTCATTTATGATTGAACTATAGTAAAAATCTACAAAAGAGAACTGTTTTAGATTTTTACAAATCAGTAACTTTACTGATCTATAAAATGATGAAATTATGATGACACGATTACAATATAATCAGAATTTCATCAGTTTTACTAAAGAGTAGATCTATATTTAACAAGATTACTGTTGACGCGTCATAGAATTCATTCTGGTTGCGGAATATCATTACTTGTGTATTGCTGTTAAATAATAATATCAAAAATTAATGATATATCAAAAGTGAAGTTATGTCAATGAATTTACTATCTTATATCAGTTATAACAGTAGTCGATTTCATTATTGAATCACGGTTGTTAATGTTATTGAGCATATACAGTTGTAAGGTTCGGTCATTTTAGATTGTTAAACAATAATGACATCTGTTATTCAGTACTTTATAGGTTAGCCAAAATAAACATAAACAAAAGCTCCAAAGATTATTCTGAAATTCTAGGAATATTATAGCATCATTAAAACATTCAAGTTGATTCAACGCATATAAAGTAACATAATTTATATCACAAATATACAATGAATTAAAATATATTTATCATATAATTATTCTATCCTCTGTTCGATCACGCTTTTACAATAATGTATGTCTGATTATCATTTCATTAATACTTATTTTTCTAATCTCTGATTAAATATATTACCTCTCTGAGCATTGGCTTTTAATTTTTCACCCTGATGCGGCGACTTGACTGCAAGAAAATAGACTGCATTTTAAAATTCACTTCACAACAACAACCTCTAGATAATCCATACAATAATATCTAATTATATAATTTATTAAGTTCAAATTGATTTCAATTGTCTATATTCGTCTAATCTGCTTACAAGTTTTCTAAAAGTTATTTTAAACCTGAAGTACCAGTTCTGGAAGTTTGCACATTGGCTCGCCTTGGGTTATGTTTACATCCATCTCTGCCCATTAAATGATTCTTCCAAGCCTCTTCATTTGATGTTATATTCATATGACATAGAGAACATCGAGCTTTGCCTGGTTCCATTGCTAGGATTGAAAATTAAAATAATAAATGGGACAACCCTTTCACATTTATATAGATGGATGAATACATAGCAAATATTTTCAATTCGAAATGTCAAATAATCTGTAATACATTCTTAAGCACTTTGAGTTTTAGCTACTACGGCATAGAAACAATGAAATAATCTTAAAATGATAGCATTAAGAATATAAATGCTATATGCTATCATTTATATTTATAATATAAATGCTGTATTAATCATCAATCATCTAAAGTATCTAATATTACATATTTATTTAAACTTGTCAAATATTAGATCATAAAATAAATGCAGTGCTCACTATATTTGACTTACTTGAGCACAGTTTACCAAATAAAATTGCATAAAGTTAAATTTAACAACTTTAACGTCATGGATTACTGTATTATATGAATACATCTCGATGTATCTATCGGTTTAAGTACCTTACTAAAGGGTGCAGCTAGTTAGAGAAATACCGGTAATGAACTTTCAGGCATTCGAACCTGTACCTGTCGCGTCTGAATCCAGCGCTCTAACCACTTCTCTAATGAGACTTGACTATAGCATAAACCATAGTTTAATAAAGTGACTTACATAGACACAGTTTATCAGCCGAATGTTGTGAGAAGACAGAAGCCTGTATGGCTTCAGAGCAGCGACTACATTGAACAAAGTCCACACAAGCTTCACACTCACCCAGTAAATGCTCTGTCATACTGGCTATCTCTATCACCTAAAAATACATACAAATATAAACATATAAATGTATACAGTAAAAGGTCTATATAGACCGAATAAAAACTAAGCCAATTCAACTGAATCAGTATTACTAAAATAAACTTTTGCAGTTTTTGATATTTTATCTATCAATTTTTTAGAGAAATGACTTTAAAGAACTGTGCATTTGTTGTAATTAAACCGTTTTTTTGAGCTGAATGCTAACTTTGAGTTTTTGTTAGCTCTAAATGCTAACTTATACTGCATACAAATTTATGTGAATTATATTGCAAAATTGCATATAGTTTGATGCATCTTATTCAGCTAGTACTCTTTTATTTATCTTATAATTCATTCACTTAAAATTTGATCACATTAATAATGATACTAGTAAAATATGCGTTCTAGATTATAAAACGAGAAATGTTGAAAGTTCTTCACATTTGGTAAATTGAAACAATACAATAGTTTGAGGCCGCTTAGTTAACCTGTTTGCATTGAGAACATTTCTTCAGCATCGGGCAACTTTTCCAGTAGTGACTGTCTAAACCTTCATCAGTGAATAATTCATTCACTTCACCACAGAATATACAAGTACTGAAAATAGATCAAATTTAAATAGTTCTAGACTTTCTGTTTAAAATGACACTTTAATAACAAAAAAATCAGTTGCAATGTTATCTCATATAGCCTCTTTACTTTCAAAATGCTAAAGCAAGGGTAACATGCGGTATGTTACAAATACATTGTGAGGCGAAACCACAATTAGATTTAACTTCAATGTCAAATATCAATTATCACTAAGTAAACATACTTTTTATACATAAAAATAATTCAAGCAAGAATCACTTAGTTTCAACTTTACTTATGGATCACTAATATGCTTTCTGAAAGCAAGTAGCTTACTCATCTTAATGCAGTTCTATTAGCAAGCAATATACAGTATTAACATACAAGGTATAAGTTAATTTTAAATTTCTATTAATGTCCATTAAGATATTATGTGTAGTATATTACATTGCAATATTAGATGAATTATTTTTCTATATAAGGCTGAAAATAATTTTACGATACTACTACTAATTGACCACAGTAAGAAATACTGACAGATCTTGATGTAATGGAATGGGACGATGTTGGGCAATGTCTTGTCTTCTTTCTTCTCTAACTTTTGCTGCTGGTTTAGCCCCGGCTTGATTTGACTTCGGCTAAATAAATATGTGACAATAACTTACTTTAACGGTCGTCAAATAATTAGAATATAAAGATCAAAAATATAGATTATGTTTAATTACAGCCATGCAATAAAAATTTCTCCACACAGATACTAGATACTTGAATCCAAGTCAAATATTTAAAAAACATAAATTCTTACAAAGAAAATTCTTAAAGTTTCAAATAAAAACATAAAAAATTTATATTTTATTGTACTATTGAATACTTGGATCACCAGATAAACTGCGTATAAAGTCGTCTGAATAATTTTATTACGTTAAACAACATCATGAAACTGTATTGGAAAGTAATACATACACTTGGGTTAGATTTCCTTGATGGACTACCAACGCTAGCGCGTCGTTCAGTTTGTTTTATTTGAGTTTTTGGCTGAAAAAAACATTTATAAGCTAAATAAAAATAATTCTTCACCTGTAAAAAAGAAGAAAAAAAGAATAAAACAAGAATTTATTAATATAATAATCATTTGCCAATAGATTTATACAATTATTCTTGTTATATTTTCAAATACCTAAGCACTACACAAAAATCACATACCGTTTGTTCATCTGGCCCACGATGTTCATCGATCTTATCAAACTCCTTAAAGAGCCTCTTGTACACCGGATGTTTTCTTGTCAGCTCATCGTCTGCTGGAAGGTACTCCCTTACAGCCACCCCTCTTTGCTTATACAGATCTATGATGATGTTCTCTGATGTCTCCCTCACATCTCCAGATGTATGGGACAAGGCATTCATGAGGAATATCATCATATTGTCCACTGTTAAACCTCTATTACAAATAGACAACATAATAATATTAGACACAATAATAATATTTGAACTTAACTTAAAAGAAAAAAAATACTTTTGTAGTATTAGTATTTGTTAAGTTAAGGTAAAGATATAAATTTAACACATTATGTTAAATGAGAAGATTTTTAGGTAAATAAGGTTCTTCAATAAACTTTAATATAGAAAAGTAAAAATTAATACGTAACCCATACAAAACAATCCCAAATAAACTAACTTGACAAAACAGCCCCGTCAGTTAATTTAATAATCATAACCCTAACTAACCCTAAACTTAACCCTAACACTAGTACTAACCTTAACTTCATTCCTAACCTGTATCCTAACCCCAGCATATGAATTAAAAGTCGGGATTAATTTGTCTGGGCTGTTTTGATGGATCCCAATTAAACAATTGTATTGAATTCAAATTTTTACAGTAAGATAAGACCTTACCCAGTTGAACCGAGTCCATGTACCGTGTAAAGAGATTCAACGAGTTCAGTTCTACTTAGAGCCAAGCGTGGAGCGGTGTTTGATTTAAAAGGCTTCAAACATTCGTGAATCACAACCTGAGTGGACTGAAACAATTAGTAAACAAAGTGAAATTTTATATAATATTCTAGTTCTTAATTATTATGAAGCAAATTTATATTACTAAATTTAAAGATTTAATATATAAACTAAATAATAAACTTAAAATTTGTTAAAGAATGAAGTGAATACAGGTAAAGCTGACCTTAACATCAGGAAAGCTAGATTCTTCAATGATAAGTGTCTTAGCAATGTCTCTCTGTCTTGCAGACTGAAATTTAAATTCAAATTACATACAATATAGACGTAAACGGATTACTAGTAACTTTAAAGTATACAATTGGCTTAAATGTAACTGCTTTAATGTGTAACTTTCTTAAGCAACAGTTGACAAGTTTTGCACATCACCTATATAATAATATAAGTCAATTTATACAGATATCTGAAAAATGCGTAAATGTGTAAAGTGACTTTACAAAAAAGAACCGTAAGTATTTATAGTCATAATAATCCGATAAAAATATAAAATTCTAGAAGAATTACAGATAACGAAAATGATACTCATCGATATGATAAAATGAGTTTATTTGAGAGTTTGCATTCAACCTCATGGAATAAAGTCAAAAAAATATACAATTGATTCAAACACGATAGAAATAAATAACGGCACATTATATTGTCCGCAACATCGTCTCTCAACGGTGAAACAGACGTTAAACTTTATTAATTACTTTATTGATATTCCGAATAACAATTGTTAATAAAACTTTATAAATACAAGATACTCTTTCATAAAATTATAAAATAAAAAGAAAATGATTACGAACAGTATCAGCCGTTTTAAGTATGAGTTGTTGCAAGGATCGCTCCATAAAGAAACAAGTATCTGATTTAGAAATTCTACAAAATACAAACCTTATAAATTGTCTATTTGATATTCAATAATGGAAATCTTTACAGTGTCTATTAAGAAAAATTCATTTCAAAGCTAACCTTTAAAATATATTAACAGACCAATTTATATTTACAGGGACAACTATCAAACAAATTTGTCAATCAATCATTCAATCCATCAATCAATCCATCAATCAATCTATCAATCAATAAAAGCATTATATATTACCTGTGCTTGATTACAAAGTCAGATAAGATCATTCTATGCAGACTGACTGCACTTGAAAATACCTGAAACAAAACACAACATATAAAGAAATTAGAAATTAATTAGGCAAAAATAATGAATTATTATATATTAAACTGATCCTTATAAGTTTATTACTATATAATTGTCAAAATAAAAAATAAAGTATACAATTTGAGCCTATAAAAGTAAAAACCTTTTAGTATAGAATAATAAAACTCAAGTAGCTACTTTAAGCAGTCATCAAATCAACAAATTAAAAATAAAAAATAAAAAAACTATTCACAAAGACGTTACTTATACAAACGTTAAAATACATGAATAAATAATTAAAGATATAATTAAAAAATAAATCCATTTACCGACTGTACGTTATCTTTGATAGTTTTATTAAAAACAAGAAGTGCCGCTTTCATATAAGCCTTGGCAATGTCTTTATTTGCATCCGATTCAAGATTTGACATTTGAGCATTGACAGCAATCGCAGCTTCTTCTCTGAATGACCAATTCTTTGAATACACCTTACATGCCTGAATGCAAACAAATGACATATTTTGCACATGACATATTACTTATGTCATATAATATGTCATATAATATTACATATTACATATGTCATATTACATATAAACAAATGGCATATTACATAAGTGTAATAAATAACAAAATAACAAGACATACTAGACCATTCTGTGATAGAGTAAACTAAACAAAAGCAAATTTATTTGTTTTAAATACAAATAAAGGCTATATTTCTATAAGGATATATAAGGCTACAATATATTAATATTTATATATCAGTTAATAGCTATATTTATATAATACTATTTATATAGCGTTATATACATAAAGTATGTTACTAAGGGAATATTCATTTGTTTTTTAATTAACACATATCAAAAATTTGACTAGGAGTAAAAATAAGAATAAAAAATGCAATCAATGAAAATGAGATAAAATGAAAAAGTAGACAAACCAGACTCAAGCCAAAGATATCAATTAAACATCCAGCTTCTCTCAAATCTCTTTCATTCAAAGGTTCAGGCTCTAAACTCATCTGATCTGAAATACGTAAATAATAGCAAAAATATCAGATTTTGGTCCACTGAAATGAAGTGAAAGGAAAACTATATAAAACTCTGTCTAAGAAGATATACAGAAACTCACAGAATATCAAACAATATTATTACTTAGGGTTAAGGTTATGCTTGACATCTAGATTACCGCATTATACGAATGCTGTCTCAGACGTAGCTTTCAATTAAGATCCTAAAGATAGTTGATCCTGGACCTATCGATTTTGAATCCAGCTTTCTAACCACTATTCGAACCTGGACCTATCGATTTCAAATCCAGCATTCTAACCACTTCTCTAATGGGCCTTGACAAGATCTAGCATTAGAATAATATTCTAATATTTCTATTAAATATTTCTAATGTTCTAAGAATAGGCATAAGAACATACCAGCAAGGCCGGTGATGTCATCATCTTCAGATTCACCAGCAGCAAGTTTCTCAGCGGCTCTGTAAATACAAAAATCCAACCACATCACAAATTTGAATTACATTGCCCTATAGAGAAACCACTGACGAATATAAAAAAATCAAATTACACAGAAATGGATTCAAAAAAAAGATTTATGAATACTAGAAATTTTAAATTATTTGGAATACTAAAGTTAAATTTAAACTCAATAAATTAAATCAATAACAAATAAATAATACAATCCAATCACAAAATATCCAAATTATCTTACAGTAATATTAACTATAAATGCTATAATTATATAACAATTAGTTGTCAATTGTAGAGTTGTATAATTTTAATGACTATATAATAATTAAGAATATGTAACTCGTGTTCAGATCTTTAAAACATTCTAAACAATGATCTACACGACAGTTAAGCTTATGAAATAAAGCGGTAAAGAATCTATTTCTAGTGATAACAATAAGGATAACATTGAAATATTAATATCTATGCAGCGCATGAAAAGATAAAATTTTGAAAATATGAGAAACTAAAAGCAAAGCCATACACATCTAATCGCCATGAAAAAATAGCGATCAACATAATTTAAAATAAGCTTAATTTCTATAACAATAGTCAAAGAAATGACATCAATTGTATTTAATATAATATAATTATATTCCAACTATAATAACTATCGAATATAATAATAATAATCATATAATATATCAAAGTGCAATACTGATTTAAAAGTAAGGCAAGCATTATATGAGACAGACTGTTATATAATATATAGGTAAACGCACGGAGCAAATCTCAAATGATATAGATTCAAATAACGAGTAAGGATTTTAGGTAAAATTCCTTTAATTATATCCATTGACTAATTACTTATTTGATATTAATTTTACTTAATACCCATATATAGTACTTATTATTTAGAATCAAAAGTATCTAAATTATTATTTTATTATTTTATATTATTTATTATATTCATTACAGCTGTTAAGTCCGAATTAAATATTCTGCTAATAACACTACAGTTATAATCAGTAATACAGTAATAATAAATCCATATTAATATAATATATTAAATAGCAACCATAAACATATTATATCAAAGATTAAATTATCAACTTAATTTCAATTAAGCGTCAAAAAATGTCATCGTTTGTCATAAATTAATCATCCTTACATAAACTATATAAATAATCCACTGTATAACAAAAAGAGCAACAAACAATATCTTAATTATATCACTGCAAACAAAATATCTTAATTATATCACTGCAAACAAAATATTTTAATTATATCACTGCAAACAAAATATCTTAATTATATCACTGCAAACAAAATATCTTAATTATATCACTGCAAACAATCTACAATTGTCCTCTACTCACACTATAAACTAGCACACAGATTTGACAAAACTTACTTATAGACCAAGCCTGGTGACTGCTGGACAATATTACTATTTCTCTGAACTGAGACTGCGGACATTTGAGGAGAGACATTGTGCATCATGAGACGACTACTTGGTGGAGTCCAAGGTGTACTTGGTATGGACTCACGTACTTGAACGTCTCTGCACTGCTTACTACATTCATGTACGTACATAAAAAGATGATAAAAAGGTGTGCGAAATAGAAACAGAATAAACACTACATCACTCGTTAAAAAAATGATCAAGTAATAATAATCTAACAAGTGTACACTAAGAGAAGATAAATGAAAATCATCATGAATAAAAAGGTGTGCAAATACAATGATAAAATAAAGTAAATCTTTAATAAAAAAGATAAGTCAATCAGTTTAAAACTGACTGATGACATCTAGTTCTAGCATGAATAACATGTAACCAGCTCTTGACTTTGCAATAACGTTACCGGTTTATTTTGATAAACAAAGCAAACAATCAATAATTAATAGAAAGTATTACATTTTACTTACTAAATCCTAGGGTGGCCCTTATCATACAAGGACATTTTTCTTGGAGAATTTCCTAGCTCCTACCCTTCTAATTACTACTCCTCCACTAGAAACTGCATAATATAAAAAAAT
>JAQIXG010000460.1:0-32481 GCA_034700105.1 Oconnorella tubifera
GGGGAGGTAGGGAGGGGGGAGGGGAGGGGGGAGAGTGGAAGGGGGAATGATAGTGATGGGGAGAGAAGAGAGAGGGAGAGGGGTAGGGAGAGAGAGGGAGAGAGATCGAGGGAGGGAGGGAGGAGGGAGGGTGAGAGAGAGAGAGTGAGAGAGATGGATAGAAGTATGGGTGATAGGAGGGATAGAGAACAGGAGAGAGGGAGGGATAGAGAGCATGACAGAGGGAGGGAGAGAGAGCAGGATAGAGGGAGGGAGCCGGAGAGAGGGAGAGATAGAGAGAGGGAGAGAGGGAGAGACAGAGAGCAGGATAGAGGCAGGAACAGAGAGCAAGATAGAGGGAGGGACAGAGAACAGGATAGAGGGAGAGATAGAGAAGAATACAGAGGAAGAGATAGAGAGCCAAACAGAGAGACAGATAGAGGAAGAGACAGAGAACAAGACAGGAGAGATAGAGATATGGAGAGAGATACCGATAGAAGTAGAGATAGAAATACAATAAGAGATACAGAGAGGGAGAGAGAGAGGGAGAGAGATAGAGAGAGAAAACGAGATGATGATTTAAGAGAGTCACGACGTGTATCTGGTCAACCAATTGGACGAGAGGAAGAGAAGAGAAAGAGATCTAGGTCAAGTGATGACGACGATACTAAGAGAAAACTTACTCAAAGGTTATTATCATTCATTTACTTTTCTTCTTTTTATTACTGTTCTGAATTATTAAATTATTAAGAATTCTTTAAAAAATCTTAAAAATTATTCGAAATTATTCAATTCTAAATGGATATTTCATAAACTTGTATCTTTAGGGTATTTTGATTTAATTTTTACTTTTTTTAAAAAAGCATTTTGTTTTTCTCAGTCTCAGCGATTTATTTATCGCAATCATCAGAATTCTTTACATCTCTAGATTTTTTTTCATCTATTTTAGCCATAAAAATATTGCGTCTAAACAAAGGGATCATTCCCCCTCTCCAAAAAAAAGTGTATCAGGGAGTGATTCATCCACCAGTAGATCATCGTCTAAGAAACGCGATGTTTCAGATGCTCAAGGGCGTAGCAAGGCAGCGCAACGGTCATCATCATCAAGTTCATCGTCATCGTCATCATCTTCTGGAAGTGGTTCATCATCGGATGGAAGGAAGAAACATTCCAAAAGGGAATCGGGAAAAAAGAGAGGGGAAGGAGTAAAAGGGGCTAAGGGAGGGGGTGAGGAGGGGAGGAAGAGAGGGAGGGATAGTGGGGAGGGCGTGAGGGAGAGCGATAGTGAGGGAGGGAAAGGGGGGAAGAAGAAAAGAAAGGTATCCAGTGAGGTAGGTTTTGGTTATTGATATTTTTTCAGATTAAAATTAGTTTTATTTTTGTTTTTTGTTACTTTGTAAGCATTTATTAAATATGGATGTTGAGGCTGGTTTGAGTACAAAAGCTAAGGGGTGTAGCAATTTTGTGAATGATTGTGTTTGCTTGGATGTATTTTTTTGCGCTTACAAGTGTGATGATATAAAAACTAACTTGCTTGCAAAAGAATTTAACCATATTAATCAATTTTGATTTCATTCAGTTGTCGAGATAATTTTACTTTTACATTTGTTTCCTATAGTCACATCAGCTCAGAATTTATCGATGCAATTACAATTGTAAAATTTTGATATGTTTTTGAACTAATTGACTACATTATTTGATTTTACTTAATAAAATGCTTTATATTTCTAAAAAGAAAGTTTACTCATTCTTTGGATAATATTTACTCTAGAGGGGCGTGTCCTTTGTTTGTCAGGCAGGTATCCTAGGTGGAGTGGGTGGCGCCAGTGAATGGACAAGCCTGGAGGAACTGGAGCAACAACTGCGTGAGAAAGCTTTAAGGTCTTTACAAGAAGCTAAACTGTCTACTGCGAGGAAAGATTAACTCCGCCTCTGCTCAATGATTGACATTCATCTTCTAGTGTTGGCTCCTTCCCTTATCTTGATTGACATTACGTAGTGTGTGTTATAATTATGGATTTACTCTCGGATTATTTGATTGACATTTAAGTCTTTGTTAATATTAATATTTAATATTAATATTTAATATTAACTCCTCCTCTTATCTTGATTAAGAGGATGTAGTGTGTACTGATTATAGTATAGATAAGATAATCCCGCCTCTTAATTCATTGACATTTATTGCAAGTATTTAATGTAGCAGTGATATATTATTTATGATATAGTTACGAATAATAAGTTTAAGTTACAGATTAAAGTCGCAACTTGATATGCTGATCATTTATTATCATAAACTGGTTGTCGATTCATGAATCGTTGTCAATTTTTAAAATTCTAATTAATAATATTTGAATGGATTTGAATGTTTTTGCTAAATTTTCTGATTAAAAGTTATATCCGAAATGAAGTCGATTTCGTTGTTTTTCGTCGCAAAAATTAGAAATTGAAAAGTTTTTGAGTATTTCGTGTTATACCGAATTACAATACTCAGAATAAATTAACATTTGGAGAGCATATTAATGTGACTATGACTTATTTCCTGATTTGTCATCAAATAATGTCTGTTGTAATAAACGTGATAATTTTAATTGATTTATCGAACGCAAAGAAATCGGTAGGAAGGAGATCATCATAACTCGAGGGACTTCCATAACACAAATTGATTGAAAAAATAACAAGGCCTGTTTTCATTTGAACTAACTAAATAGTATATACTCCACTTAGGTTTGCCAACTTCTGTGGGGCTCCGCCCCAGCCGCCGGCGGAGCATCTGACACAAAATGGAGCCATTTACGGAAATGTTCACTTTTTAAATTTTTCATTAAAATTCAATTGACCCAGTTGACTAATTGACGTGTTGGAATTGATTGAGAGTTAAGTTAGACAATTTATCTTTTTTTAAATGTTCACTTTTTCTAGCTTAATAAATGATCGAAAAACTCAAACATCTTAAGTTATACTTAAGTTATAGTTAACTTTAACGTACAGTACTGCTCTGAACAGTTCTCGTCTTATTCTCTTTCGCTTCTCTCCACAAGTTATTCGTGAGTGAGAAGACGCTTTCAACATTTGCGATGCTTATGGGCCTAATGTAGTTTAACTTCAGAAACATGCCAAATAATTTTCTCGAGTTCTGGGGCATCGGATTTTCTAAAGAAGTCTATTCAACGTTTGTCAATTTCTGAACCGTCTTCAGTTTTGGGATGCATGTTTTAAAATGCAATATTGATAACCGCATCTATAGTGAATGAGCTCCAGCAAATAGGCCTAGAGTCTCTTATTGTATAGGCCTGCTGCTGATATGTTTGTAGTGAGTTTGCAGGATTGACGTTAAATGCGTGTCATGTGCAAATGCAGAATTTATGCGGAATGACGTTTACTACGTTTGGCATTAAATATATAAAACAACGGGAAATGTTCGCTCTACGTTATTCTTTTCATTTTTCCGGACAACATACTGTCCGGGTAGACCCTCTTCCGTTTTCCGGACGCGCTATGCAATTTCCGGACAATCGGGACAAATTCCGGACGGTTGGCAACCCTAAGTCTCCACTGCGTACTACAACAATACTTTGATAATAAAAAATTACATCAGACTTAAGGGGTTGATCCTGCCCCCCGCACAATTAAACAATCTGAAATTTTTGCAGTATTTCAGACCCTCGCCATGATGTTGATTTTGTAAACAATGTCGACGATAATTCTCGCAAATTCTCGTCAATTAGGCGGACAATTAGGTAAATATTTCCCCTCTCGTCTAATTTGCATAAATATTTTACAATTAAATATCCCTCGTTATTTTTACACGTTTATATAAAGTCAGCTGTTCGTGTATGTAATGTATGTAATGAGATTTATGTGACTGACCTTGGATTTTTTAGTTAAAAATTAGGTTTTTATTTTAATTTTTTATATAAGATTATGCATAAAGGGCGACCCGGATAATTGAAATCAGCTTTTTTTATTTCTACTAAAATATTGTCGATAATTGACATTGCCAATAATTATATTTTTTAAAGTGATAAATCTAGTATTTAATTTCAAATAATAGTTGCAAATATTAAAAAATATAAAAACATTAATGCAAATTAGATACATATTATATTGTAAATATAATATGTATCTTTCATAATTGGTATTGTCAACTTGATAAGATATATGCATAGGAGTAATTGTAGCCGAATCTTGATTGAATCTTTACTTAATGAATAGTGAAGCATTTCTGTTTCTACAGTTTATGAAGTTAATGTTTATTTCTCACTTAGATGATAATATAACTTATTATATAGATATGCAAAAACAATTCATCAGAATATTGTAGTACTTTATCACAATATATAAAACGTATTTTAAAAATACATTATAAAACATATTTAAATATCATATTAATAGTATAAAATAAATTATGAAACTTTCACGTAATGTTGCTTTATAAGCATGTTCTTCTAGTCTAGGTCGTTGATTACTGTATATATTCTAAGAACGCAATTAGATTTCCATGAAGTTTCTGAATAATAAATTAAAATAAATCTTTTCATAATTAATTACTTCATCATTTCATTTATATTTTATTCATTAAATACAAGTAAATTATATAAACCAAATTGATTAAAGATAAGTATATTTTTTAATTTAATCTAAGTTATTCATTTTTGCCACTTATTTTCGTAGGTATTCGTCAGGGGGCGCTCTTTCATTTCTATCTGATCAATCAGTATAGCACTGACGCAGCAAAACCCGCCGCCCCAGCCCCACCCCCTCCTCCGGCACCTCCCACTAAGGTTTGTTCAGTATATAATAATTTAAATAATAAGTAAAACGCAATAATTGTATATTGACCACACCTTGAAAGACATGTATTGAAAATACAATACTACTGAAATGATAATCGTACTTTAAATTATTGTATTTCGTGATGTGTAGGGTAAAAATTTAAATACTGAAATACGCATCAGGTTATGTAAAGACAGGCCTTGTTGTGTTTTAATCAACAATATATAAGGCACGCTTTGATTAGTTGATTGGCCTTAACAGTTGGTGAATTCATTGCTGCTCAATCATTGTTGATCTAGAGGATATGTTATAATTGAAAGCTGAGCCTGTAACAGTCGGTTCAAGGACGATTTGTCAAAGGACGATCATTAATGGACTGTTTGCCAAGAATTATTTTTATAACGGACAATTCTTATAACTCCTAAACCTCACCCTAAACCTAGCATTAATCCTTAATCTAAGGAATATCTTTGACGAACAGTCCGTTGATGAATCGTTCTTTGACGAAACGTCCTCATACTGTACAGTTTGAGATATTACAAATTTCATACATACATTGAGAACACAGAAATTCGATCAGATTTACGATAATTTTAGCTCGTAGTATCAGATGTTGCGTCAAATGGAATGATTTATTATGTACTCGCGAGTTTTTTTAGCCGGTGTTTATAAATAAGACGTTATGATCTTGTTTAGACCAAGTTTGGTGATTTAAAAGATGAAGATCGTATTTTCACTAATCTGTACGGAAGGCATGATTTTAGATTAAAAGGAGCTCTAAAACGGGTATATTTCATTATCGTTATTATCGGATTCCTAGTAATTTGTATTTGAAATTTATATAACGCGAGTGAGTGTTAACATGGGGTTTATAAGAGGATTTTGATGTGACTTTGAATCCAGTCGGGTTTATTAAATAGCATTACTGATTTCAAAGTTACAAGCAAAGGCTTGTATAACTGTGATATTAACACGAGATGCAAATGCAGATTGCTAGGTTCATCATCATCATTTATATCATCGTATTCATTATCATTACAGACATACAACTGGATTTAAGCTTTCTCATTAAGAGTATTTGTGAAAAATATGAGTGAGTGAGGGTGGGTGGAATTAGAAATGTATTTATCCTCTTCCAAAATGAATGCTGATTTTATCATTAAATTTAATTAATTGATCCTGAATATTCTTTATTATAAGCAATAACTCTATCAATTGTGATTATAATAATAAAAATATCGCTTTCTTTTATATAGTTTCTATGTACCGTAATGAAAAATTGAATTTAATTTTTGATTAAATTTCTTGCATTGCATATTTAGGGTGACTGGTATAAGACGAAAGAGATACTTGGTAAGAGCATTGAATGGATTCAGGGAGAGATAAAGAAATCAGGATTGAGGGGAAGAGGGGGGGCGGGGTTCCCCACAGGAATGAAATGGAGCTTTATGAATAAACCAGATGACGGAAGGTCTGTAAATTAATAACAAATTTTTTTAAGTTTTTAAATTTTAATTATGATGAAAAATTGATCAATGATTTAATTCGTAAATGTTGGGTTATACATACGCATTAGGTCATGAATTAGTGTTTAACCATAATTAATTTTTTGAAAATTTGAATGAAAGCGTTCATTTTATCAATATCGTCAAATTTTTGTTTTTCATTGCTATAAAAGCATGATGATAACAAAAATTAAATAATGATTAAACGACTAATAACATTTAAATGAAATTACGATAAGATACAGAAACATGCTTGGTTTGGTGTCACAACAATTCATTTACCGATATTTGATTTCTGCAACATTATTGTTTGTGTTGGTGTTAGGGTTAGGTTTAGGGATAGGTTTATAGCTTGGTTTTAAGCTAGGTTTAGGGTTAGTTTTTAGGGTTTGGGTTATTGCTAGGGTTAGGATTATTGTAAGGGTTACAGCATGTTTAGACCAATAGTTGGTAGACCAAATATCTGTAGACCAAATGTCCGTCGACCAAATGTCTGTAGACGAGTTGTTGCAAAAAACGTTTTTGATTTGTGTGTAGACCTCGTTACTTGGTAGTGAATGCGGATGAAGGAGAGCCTGGTACTTGTAAGGACAGAGACATCCTCAGACATGATCCTCATAAGTTACTAGAAGGTTGTCTTATCGCTGGCAAGTCAATGGGTGCTCGAGCAGGTTCATAACACTTCCATCTCTTCATGATTTATGCAATTATTAATAATTATTGGACTATAAAATAATTGAATTGTAAAGTATGATTATTTTAAATAATCTGTAATTACGTCATTTAGAGAATAAGTTATAAATTTGTGGTACGCTCTACTGTATATTGCTGAAGCTAATATTTGGTCTTTTGTAACTCTTGCTTTGTTTGTGCATTGTATGTTCATTGTAATGATGTATTTAATGTCATTGTCGATACATATATTAGTGTAATCTATTGCTGTTTTATAAATTTATTTTAAATATTTAATAATTGTTGGCGCGTAATATTTTATGTAATTTTTCGTTACAGCGTATATTTATATTCGCGGAGAGTTTTATAACGAAGCGTCCAACACACAAGTTGCCATACGAGAGGTGCTTAATTGAGGATTCAATTTTATTTCGATTTCATTTGATTTATATTTTTAAGTAATCTTAATATCATAATTTAATTTTCTCACAATTATTTTCTTCTTGAATAGACTTCTTCTACCCTTATGCAGTACTGTATTTATTAGTCTTGTATTCATACAATATTTTCATTCATTTTATAGATTATATTGCTAAAATAGATAATTTGATACTTAGTCTGCTAAATAATCTTGTTTGTTTTAATGTTACGTAAGTAAATTAGAAACGAATAATGTCACTGAATCTAATTTCATTTCATTGATTTTTTTACGTTCATTTTTATTTAAATTAAAAGCATTGAGTTAATTTTTGCAGGCTTACGAGGCTGGTCTACTTGGTAAGAACAGTTGCGGGTCCGGTTATGACTTTGACATTTATCTGCACAGGGGAGCCGGGGCTTATATCTGTGGGGAGGAAACGGTAGGCAGTTTATAAAAATGTTTATTTAGTCATTGTCGTTAGAAATTTGTTGAAATATTCTTTAAAACAATAAAATACGAATTGGAAACGTCTCATGCTGTGAAATACATAGTGATTTCATGTATACAGTTAGCTGTTATCTCATCAAACATACAAGAAATAAAGTAATTATTTGAATTTAAATTGACTGTTTTAAAACGGTTATACTCTGTTGTTTTTAACGCTGTCTTTATATTTACTGTAATACTGTTTTAATATACTATAATCCTGTTTTAATATTATGTTTTATACTGTATTTAATACTGTGATTAGTACATTTTAATACTATGTTTAATATTGCGTTTATGCTCTGCTTAAAATGATATTTGTTGTTTTGTATTCAGTCTCTCATCGAGTCACTAGAGGGCAAGCCAGGTAAGCCGAGACTGAAGCCGCCCTTCCCTGCCGATGTTGGTGTGTTTGGTTGTCCGTCTACCGTGAACAACGTTGAGACAATTGCCGTCGCTCCAGTAAGTTGCCAGTTTAGTTAATACGGCAGTTAAATGATTTTGAAGAGTTTAAGTTGTCGAAAGTCAATTGTCCAAATTGAGAACACCTCTTTGGTATTAGAAACTAATTACAATTTCTTTGTTATTATCAGTATTTACACTGATAATAACAGAGAAAGATCATTTAGTTTAATGCGTTTTTGGCTAAAAAGTTGATAATATATTAATATCATTTAGTTTCCGCACAATAGGTTCACAAATTGAATTCATCGTTGACTTTGTCTAATATTGATTGAATATTATTGATATAGCTAGAAATGTAGCCCGTCCTGGGACGGTTTTTTGAACAAAAATTCTCAAATGGATGAAATTTGTTTTTTGAATAAAAGTGTGACCATATTTGATAATAATAAAAAGAAATAGATATAATAATAAGAAATGTTATAAGAAATGAAATTATAAATAAGAAACAAAATACAATGAAATTAAGAAATTTAAATATAAATCCTCAGTAGTCGAGCTTTCGCTGGGTAATTTTCTGTTAGAAAGTTTTGTAATAAGCAAAATAACTCGAGTCTTAAGCCGCTGAGAAGACACGGCCGCCTTTTATACAATACATTGTAACATATTTTGAGCGATAATATATAGCTCTCAGTTAAAATAATACAATGTACAGTATATTTATCATAGAAATAATTCAATTTAAAAGTGTGACACATTTAAAATATAAACATGGTAAACCCTAAACATATAACATCTCAATTTCGCAAGAGCATGTGTATGCGGTGTTTTTTTATACGCGGGGGTTTTTACCATGTTTATGTTTTAAATAAAGCGGGATGGACAGACAGACGCACGCACAGAGCTGGCTTATTATATATAGAGATATAACTTAATCTCTGGTAACTGATGCGGCTTTTTAAACTGATGTAATGAAATTGCACGTTATTCTTTATTTTAATTAAATTCATTTTTAAACGTTTAGACAATTATTCGTCGCGGCGGTGACTGGTTTGCTTCATTTGGTCGACCTAGGAACACCGGGACTAAGGTTAGAGTCCGAGTTATTAGTCCACAACGACTTAGACTTATTTGAATTAAATAAGTAGTAACTAGTTTTATTAGTATTACTGCGATGTAAGTATATAAACTAAATGGAAGAAAAAAAAAATGCAATTCTTTTCTTTTTTAAGTTGCCGATTTACTTAAGATTTTTTCTGTATTTTAAAACTTAAACCTTATATCAATATTTATGTGTTCATTTATATATATATAAAATCTATATCATACTGATGTAAATAAATTTATTTAAATTTTCATTTATATATACAATGTATCAACATTTATATACATATATTTATATGATTACATTTCATAATTGTAGAATTTAAGTCGATGTATAAACTAAATAAAAATATAAATTGACATATTTATTTTTGATATGAAATTCTGCATTAAAAAACCGTGCGGTATTCAATCTTTTTACGTTGATGATTATTTTGTAGCTGTTCAATATCTCCGGTCATGTTAACCACCCCTGTACTGTGGAAGATGAGATGTCCATACCACTGAGAGAGCTCATTGAACGTCATTCTGGAGGGGTGATAGGCGGCTGGGATAATCTACTAGCCGTCATTCCCGGCGGATCCTCCACACCCCTAATACCAAAAAGGTAGACTCGCCCGCTTTTTAATTTTCAACCGGTTTTTTAAAAAAATATTTATTAAGTTTATGTATCTGTTTTGATTATTTTTTTCATAAACAATGTCTATGTTATCTGTTTGTCTACTTGTTCAATTGTCTATCTATCCATGTTTTTATCTCTCTGTCTTCATTTGTCTGACTGCTACTCTGATTATCTATCTGTCTGTCTGTTCTCTGTCTATCTATCCACCTACTTATCGTACCAATCTATCTATCTACTAACCCAGACTTATCTAAATATCTACTTAACCTAATCTGTCTCTTTCTCATTTTCTCTCACATCTTCTTAATTTAATCTATCTTATCTTTCAGTTAGATAAATTCTATAATAGTCTATACAATTTCAATATAAAATATATTTTAAACTGATCGTTTATTTATAAAATGCATTTGCTTATTCTTTGCAGCGTGTGTGACAATGTGATGATGGACTTTGATGATCTGGTAGCTAAACAGACGGCTCTCGGCACAGCCGCTGTGATAGTGATGAATAAAAGCGCCGACATTGTTCACTGCATCGCTAGACTCATTGAGTTCTATAAGCATGAGAGTTGCGGACAGGTTACTTACTTGACTTATTTACTTACTTTACTTACTTACTTGTTTACTGTCTTACTTACATACTTATTTATTACTTATTTTTTTACTTACTTACTTGCTTGCTTATTTACTTACTTATTTATTTCCAGTGCACTCCGTGTAGAGAGGGGGTTGGTTGGATGAATCAGGTTATGGAACGTTTCGGTAAATAAAGCTTTTTTTAATTTATTATAACTTTATTTTTCGTGTTGAAATTTTTTGTTGACTGATTGATAGAGCACCGGACTCGGAACCAATAGATTCAGGTTCTATTCTCATGAAAGTTTAACTAGTTGTACCCTTTAGTAAGGATAGGCAATACAATTTGACATAATAAAAGCAATATACAATTAATAATGTTTATGTAAATTCAGAAAGTTAATAGTTTGAACAAGTATTGGAAATTAAAAATTCTGTTTACAGAAGTTAAAACATTTAGAAGTGTGTTTATTGTGTCTAATTGTATATTGGTAATTGTCTTCAGTGAAAGGCAAAGCTAAGACCCAGGAGATAGACATGTTATATGAGATGAGTAAACAGATTGAGGGTCATACTATCTGTGCACTGGGTGATGGCGCTGCTTGGCCCGTACAGGTTTGTATAGTTTTAAAATCATTTTATCATTAATTAGTCGAAATTCCTGTCATATGCAATGATATAGATTAATTAAAGGTACAAAGAATGAAGTTATAATAAAGGTTCTAGGACGATTCGTTTAAAGGATGATTCGTCAACGGACTGTTTGTCAAAACTATTTTTATAACGTACGATTCTTATAACTCCTAACCTTAGCCCTAACTCCAACCCTAAACCTCACCTGAAACCTCACCATAAACCTCACCCTAAACCTAACCCTAAACATAATGAATATCTTTGACGAATCGTCCTTTGGCGAAAAATCCGCATACCATAATAGAATTGTTTTACGAGTATTGAATGTAAAACCTGTCTTCAATTTATCGTAACTTATGAACTTGACATTTGTAACTGTAAGAAAAACTTCTCGCAATTTTCAGGGTCTAATACGACACTTTCGACCGGAACTAGAAAGAAGAATGAAGGAATACGAAGAGAAGAAATCAGTGACTCGCCAGGCTAAGTAGGTCAACTAATTAGGTCAACCAATCGGATTAATTGACAAGATATCGTGGGTTTTGCATGCTATGAGACATCCGCTATTGAGTACTTTGTGAATAGGTGTAAAAAAGATAATGTTTGTGAATAAATTAGAATTCTGTCTGAATGAAAATCGAAGTTTTAAAGAAATCAGTAATATTACTTTCATGTCAATAAATTTGAGAGTTCAATTCGAAGTATTTTATTAGAGTTTCATAATCCAATACTGGATAAGTTTTAAGCATATCATTGATTCAGTTTTCATTGAAAGTTGTGCTAACATAGTATAGATGGTAGTAAGGCTTTCAATATAACTATTTTAAATTCATGAAAAATAATTCAGTCATAAAACAATTCAATTTGTTTCATAAAATAGCATTTTGAAGTAACTGAGTTTTGAGACTTATAATGATCTTTCTACATGTCAATCATGGCTACTATCTTGATGCTAGCCATATTCATTATCACTTATTGTACAGGAAGATGGGAGGAGCTTGAATAGATGGCGGTATTTGACTGCATAAATAAGAGATTTTAATTTTGGACAATAATTCTTAAACAATGAGACAAGTTTTTAATACGTTTTATAGTTTTTATATTATGAAGTATACGATTTAATAACACGAACTAATATACACAAATGCTGCAGATATATTAGCACTCATAAAAGTTTTATACGCAATGATGCTACTAAAATTCTATGTATAATAATACAATAAAAGTTATATAAATATAGTGATATATCTTTTTATAGATTAAAAATATAATAATAACATTTCAAAATGTTATCAGCTGCATGTTTGTCATTATGATAAATAACACTGCCATATTGTAATGCGTGTAAAAGCGTCATTACTAAAATAATTTACAAGATGTGAGAACATAAAATATAAGCAAATATCTTTTTCTGGATTTACAATATTAAAATTTTCCTGAATTAGGTATGTTGATTTTAACTGAAAATAATACATCTTTACATTAACCAAATGCAAAATTTTGTTACGTAAAATAAATAATACAACATTTGTTACAAGCAATTACACAGAACATAGCCCTCTCAATTAAATATGAACGGAATTTTAAGTTTGATTTATATCGAAAAGAATTAAAACTTCAAGCAATTAGTTTCTTACGAAATTTATTTCAAAACTTGGCAGGTATGAATTACATTATACATAACAAATAAACTAATATCAATAATATGCAGTACTTTCAAAATACCATAATGCTATTTCGAAAAATAGAAAAAAATTGAAATAAAAATGTTGAAAGAAAATTTTGGTAAATGTAATGTAATGGTTTACATTACCTGCAATGTAATGGAAAATTGTTGTAATAGAAAAAGTGAAGCACATGTAATTAAACTCTAAGATGAATTTTAAGATTAATTCAAGGCTTGGGGGGGAAAGCTCTGAATCTATAATTAAAAGAATAAAAGCTGTTGATTGGTTTAAGGCCAAATGTGCCAGCTATAAATTTAAGTTCTATGATGTAACATTTCACCGTCATGTCATTGAACTACAGAAATTCTTTAATTTCAAACATAACACCACTTGTACTTAATAGGCAATTCTTCAATTCTTGCATTTTTGAACATAATTACATTTTAGTATCTTTATACTTTGTTAACAAAATGTCATGGATTAAGAAGATAACAGTATTAATTGCTATATTTTGTCATGATATGATATAAAATGTTGGAATACTACTTCACTGTACAACAGAAATGTAGGACATGCAGAAGAAATGCATAGCTTATATCCTTTAAAGAATGATCCCAGCATAAACTATACTCTTTTTAAAACTCGTATAAACAATACAAATATATAATACACAATATAAACATAATAAAAACAGAAACATTTTTTGTAGTAAATATCAATAAATCATTTATAGAGGATAAAAACAAATGATTATACAAAATTTAATCTCGTGTAAAGAATACCATAGATGTGAAACAATTCATTAAAGACTTATTTGATTACTACAAATAAATAATCAGTTAAAATGCGCATAAAAATATCGAATATGGAATGATATCCAAACAACGAAATATGTAAATACCAACAAATATGCAAATATGAGTATTATAACCTGGAATTTATCAATAAAAATGCATACAGTAAAAGAATTTATAAATGATGAGATTCATATCCATATTAAATAATTAGAGCATTAGAGAAGCTGCATCAAGAGAAAAAAGTAGCTTCAATTTTGTGTGCCTTACCCATGGTAGGATTGCAATAATTGCGAGATTCATTAAATCTATCGGTTTAATAGCATCACTGAAAAATCCTTTTCACTCATTTCTTTTGATAACAAAAATTAGTTCTTTTTTGTGCTTGACCCGTCATTTCCCAAGAAAAATTGTTTGGGCATTATGCGGAGAGTATTCTCATTACTTGATATTTGCACACCCAGTTTACAATATGTCACTAAATAACCTTGTTCTCATGATACATTTAGCAACAAGACAAAGTTTTGCTCATCATAATAAGCTCTCTCTTATAACAGAGTCTTGCCATCCTTCTCTAATCAATCAATTTAATCAGCTAACTTAGAAGCTAGCTTATATTTTATAAAGAAATGTATTGAATCATCTTGGAGAAATATAAAGAATTAAACAATCTCTCTAAATTGGTATAATATCAATATTAGATATATCATGTTGATGAATATATTACAGTGATAAAACAACATAATAAGAATAATTACACTACAGTGATAAATATACGGTTGTACTAGTATAAAACTGATAACTGTTTTCAATTCAAGAATAATTCAGACAAGCTAATATTAATTATTACAAATATGCGATTTCTAATTAGATGGAAGATTACTATACTAATTCTATACTTTACACACTTATAAACTTATGTGATATCTATATACACTGTATACATCTCCAGCTATATCTACTTATAGTTATTGATAATATCAATAACTATGTGATCTCTGCACATCAAAAAACTATTTACAAAGTAAAACAACTTTCCATTTTGCTCTAGATCAATAATTTGAGATTCATATTGTCCATTTCTATCAAGAGCGATTCAATCAAGATTGTTTGCGAGCTCTTGCAGTGACTTCCTGAGCGAGAGCTTGTCTCATATCGAGCATCCCTTCACGACGTTTCTTTTCATCCGCCACCTGATGACGTATCTCTCCCGACTGTAACGTTAGCTCCTGACGCGTAAACTCTTGCAAACTAACAACATTACGTATATGTCGTTACTTAAAGCATGATAGTTTATGAATAAATAATGTAAGGTCTAACTGTTAAGAAAATAAAATTTATTATTATGTCCATATTGACAGGAAAACTGAATGGATAAGAATAATTAAATTGGATAAAGGATATGAATTTTGTCTGCATTCATTTATAATTAGCCATTTATCTATAATTAGCCTAGCATTAATAAAGCAAAAGTTGTTGTTGTTTTAGCTGTTATGGGATCTATATATCATATCTGGATCTTGAATCGAGATCTCAGACCCTGAATTTTTTAGATCCAGGTCTAAAAATTCCTACTCGTATCTAATATCCAGATTTAAATTAATCTTTCTTAAAAATTACCATTAATTATTATTAATATTTTCTGCTAAATGATTCTAGCTAAACTTATAAACATTTTATGGGGATAAGAAATGGTGGATTTAAAATGTTCTATGTTCTTTGTTAGTTTTCTTGCTTTGAAAAGGATAAGAATTGATTTGATAAGAATTTACAGTTGTTTATATTAAAATAGACAATTTTATGACAAAAATATTTCACCTCTGAGCAGCGACCATACGTCGAATCTTTTCCCCCGTCTCGAATTTCTTTTGCATCTCTACGGGGGACAATGGAGCTTGATCCAGTTCTTGGCTATTCTGCATCATGTACTGTTTTTGTGTGCGGTCATTCTATTTTAGATAAAATTTATATTATACTACATCAATTATTTCTAACTAGGTACAGATGACGAAAATAACTGGCATTCAAATGCATTGAAATATAACTTAGTATGAAATGATATAGTGTATAGTTTTGTTAAAAAATTAAACTAACTTTACTATTTTAGATGATAATTTTGATTTTAAGCAATAAGCTCTAATACAAACAAAATGTCGTCAGCTAAAAGTTATATTTGCTCCCCATCCTTCCACTTATATGAAATTGATGCTAGTGTTAACCAAATAAATCTTACACCACAGTGCTTATAAGATGACAACAAGAAGGCACTTTTTGCACAAAACAGATCTCTAAATCTCACCAGTGTATTAAAACAATTGTCTCGCAACTTCACTCTATCTTTTTAATTTATTCATATTAATCAATGTGTATCTATAATATATAAAAGATACGCGACAACCCTACCGAATATGGAGCATCATCTAACTGAGGGGGTGACGATCGAGGCAGGGGTGGTGGTGTCCTGGGCGTTGCTGGTAGAGAAATACCATCGGATGTATAATTAGCTGAATTTGTCATTGGTCTTGCGGATTCCAACTGAACTTTATTGTTATATAAATTCATTGAATTCACTCCCTGATCAAAATCTGAAAGCTCTGATCGAGCTGTAGTGGGATAAGAACTTTTAAATGGTTTCGGTGTGAATAATCCGGACATGCGACGAACGATTGAGTCAGGATTGTAATCTAATTCAGTTTGCAAGTCACTGTCCTCTGGTGTTCCAATGGTGTTCGATTGTATTAAGGGCTCCTGTAATTATAATTGATTTTGTAATTGAATATAAAGCATGACGAATGATTTAAAGTTTTTTAAGAATCACATTACAGTAATTAAAACTTCGTGATTTTGTTATTTTTCCAATTAATAAATTCTTATATCAATATTTACTTTAATAATATCTTTCTTTATATATTCAATTATTTCTTTATACAGGCCTATTCAATTATATTAAAAATCCTCTCCTGAATCAAACTTATCAGTTACGATGAATCTCCTGATACTTTGAAAATTTTAATCAACAAAAAATTAATCCCTACTTGCAACACTGCTTGGACTACAGACAAAATCAACTGCAAACTTAATTGAGTCAAGAGTACAAAGCACTGAATATAATATTGATAAATAATAAACATGTTTCATTCTCCATATTAAACAATAGTGAACAATAAAGTTGTCACAACCTGCAATTGGACTTTCATTAATTCATTTTTTCCAAGTTTCTCTATAAACAAGTATTTACCTTATCTAAAATTCCACTAGTCTGTCTCTCAGATTCATTATTCCTTCGTCCAATAGGATCATATCCATGCGCCGCAGTTGCCAGCGATTGGTTAAATTCATCAAATCCCACCTTCTCAGCATAGATCTGCTTATGCTGCGCACTAAGAGTCGGTTGATTCAATTTCTGCATTTCAGAGTACTGCTGTTGACGTATAACACGTTCCTGTACCGCTCCTCTTTGCTCCGGTGAGATATAGTTTCTTGATGATTGGTTTGAATAAGATTGGGGTAAACTGGGAACAGGTTGGAAATTTCTACCCGGCTGCAAAAGCGGATTGGATTGTTTTAAAAGCGGGGATTTATCCTCTAATGTTATTGGAAAGCTTTGAATTGCAGGGATTTCTTTCACATATGGGCTTCCAATATAGTTATTAGGTGGATTACTATTTAAAATGTGATCCGGGTTAATATCATGCTGGTTGATTAGTTTTTGTGATGGTAATATCAGATTCTGTTTAGAATTTGAAGAGTTGTTAAAACCTATGGAAAATGGAGTGTTTTCTGTGTAAAGAGAGGATCCTGGTAGGTATTCTTGCTTGCTGCGTATATCTGGTGTAACTACATTATGACTGGATAACATGGGACCAATTCTAGTATCCTGATCTTTAATACTCTTTGAATAATCTTGACTTAAAGTCTGATATTCTGCATTAACACCGCCATAAACTAAATTAGAGTTATTTGAGTTTTCCATGTTTTTGAACTGTTGGGGATTAATTTCATTGTTGTTTGTGTAACTGAAACCACCATACCTTGGATGTCCACCTGCATTTGATTTAGCATCATCATTTGTCTTACTTCTAATCTCACTGTAATTCACATCTGATGACTTATTATTATTGCTGCTACGATCACGTAACTCTTCAGGTCTATAATCATCATATCCTTGATATCTATCACCAAGCTGCTTTGGATCATAACTATTATTATACATTCTTCCTTCTTGAACGAGTTTTTCATTTCTAGGCTTTTCTGCAAGTTCACCAGAGTTATCATATCTTAAAGGACCTCTATCCAATTGTCTGAAATCCTTTTCTGGATTCAATTGTCTGGGATCACCTGGATTTTGATTCAAATACCTATTATCATTAATCCCGGATGATTTTCCATATTGCCTCATGTCTTGATTTACAGGCAATTGTCCAACATCACCATATCTAGAAGGAACTTTATCCGAAGGTTGCAGATCATTGTTTCTTGCGTACGTCTGTCTGGGACCAACATTACTTGGATGTTGCCCAACATTCCTACTAGCTTCATTCCTGGATAATCTTCCTTGATGTCTGTAATCATCATATTCTGAAATCTTCTTTCTTGCATCCACACTTCTTGAATCAACATCATCCTGCCCACTTGTTCTGAGATCTCTAAGATCTAATGGAGGAACGTTGGGCATACGATTTGTTCCCATTTGATTTTGCTGTAATTGCGTGTTTGGCATATTATAGTGAGCATTTTTATCTCTGTTTATGGCATACGTGCCAGAGAGTGAGTTTGATGATGCGGAAGTTGACTGTGGCAAAGAGTTTTGTTCCATGTTTACGTCTTTAGATAGACCCCCACTTTTATAACCATATGGATGGTAATTTGTATTATTACAAAGCGTGTTTTGTCTTGGAAGATTTTGTCCTTTTGCTGAATAACGCGTTTCCTGAGCATTGCCCCATAAAGTACCCTCCTTGCCCGATTCGGCTCTTCTCATTGCCTGTGAAGAAATGATACTATTTGCTGTCTGTCCATCTACTCTATCAGGATGAATTGAAGTATGAGATCTGTTCTGATGCACTCCATTATAAGGTTGAAAAGTTTCAGGATCTTTTAAAGCATTAGCATCATCTCGAGTTCTTTGTCTTGAATAATCTTGCCCTTGGTTAATACCTCCTAAAGCATGCAAATGATTTCTGTTACTTTGTCTTGATTGTTGATGAGTGTTAATCTTTGAAATATCGCGAGTTTTTCTTGTGTCGAGGTCAGTTTCAAGATAAGTCGATAAATGTAATGTGGAATCGTATCTTGCATTTGAAGTTATTCCCTAACGAAAAAAAACAAAATTTTTTATTTCAAAAGTTTTTAAACTTTAGAGCTTTCATTTTATAAAGCTATACAGTAAAAATATGATTAAGAATTTAAGCCTTCTTGAAATTTCCTTTCACGATTTAATTTAATTTAAAAGAATGAATTTTTGATAACAAATATAATAACACAAATTCCATCAGCCATAAAACTGAAGTAATTACTGAAGTTTAGGTTCAATAATAAGTTGTCGAGATTTCTTGATGCTAGAAAACTGTAAAATTGAATTACATGCATAAAAAGTAGTATTGTTTGCATTCAATCATACTAAATTTGTTCGTTGAGTTTACGAATAAACTTTTCTTTGTAATTCAATGTTTTACATTTAATTATATTATTTAATTAATTAATCAATCCCTAACCTGCTGTTCCACATCTGCAGCCTTCACTCCAGCCGACTGACTTCTAATCAATCTCTGTTTTTCATCCACATCCCTTGTCATCTGTCTTCCTCTAACTGAAATTTTTTCTTGCGATGTTGAATTAGGAACACCACTCTGAGTTTGTCTAAGAGTTTCTTTACCTGTGCGCCTCTCTGTATCATTAAATATCTCTCTGCCTCGTTGTGAGTTTCTTTCTCTAGATGGTACTGGTGATGTACCGCTGGATGTCCCTTCGGATGTCCTGTTGTATGTCTGTCTGCGAATATCTGCAGCTTTGGTTTGTATTTGATAATTTTTGAACTTTGTCTCTTCTAATTGCTGTAGAAATCGATTCACTTACATAGTTATAAACTTATTCCTAGATTTAAGAAATATAGGAATTAACAAATAAATTTACAAAAAAGGAAAACAACATTAAATATTTAAATATGAAATTGAGTAAGAAATCTTTATATATCCATTTTATTTGAATTACACAATAACAGGCTATATAAAATGGTCATATTTTATTTTAAATATTTTGAAATAACATCGTTTTATAAACATATCTAACATTTTTATCATATAATTCTTACCTTGGCTGTATTTTCAATTCGTCTGTGAAGATCAAATAACTGCCTGTCAAGACTATGTCTATGCTGTGCAAGCTGTGTCTGTCTGTAAGGATCTCGCTCAAGTTCTTCATCTGACCTTATTCTCAGCATCGAGTTGTCTAATTTCGCCTGCCCAACAAATGCACAAATATTAAATATAAAAAAAACATATTAAGTAATGATATTCGTTTACTTCATTAAATAGTAGAGAAAATAAGACTTAAAACTATAGTATAACTAATGAATATCAGTTGAAAATTTAACATTACACTGTGTATATATTTTCCAAATACATAATAATTACTGCACTCTTCAATGAGTCTTCATACAATAAAGCATAAGGTAAAACAAGTTTCCTTTGGGAATGATGA
Source organism: Oconnorella tubifera (assembly GCA_034700105.1). Taxonomy (NCBI): domain Eukaryota; kingdom Metazoa; phylum Annelida; class Clitellata; order Enchytraeida; family Enchytraeidae; genus Oconnorella; species Oconnorella tubifera. The sequence goes on from JAQIXG010000460.1 coordinate 20,333, forward strand.
GACCAACAGCAAAAATAATAGCAAAATAACTGGTACTTGTTAACTCAATTCTATTCAAGCATTTGCAACAATAAATCTGAAAATGTCTTAAATAAGATGATGGAATGAGTCAAATCAACTTTACTGAATAGCGTATTGCGGTGTATGATAGTCATGTTTAGTTTACTGTAGAGTTGAGATGTGTCGGCTTGTAATGTTAGGTCTAGTTTAGAACTATTTATGATTTTTAAGTTATCATTACAATAACAGTCCACCTGTTCTTCCCGCAGTCCAGTCAGTGAGAAAGTGAGATCATCTATACGTCGTTGCAATGCGTAGCTCTCCTCAAGATATTCATGTAATTTATTTGATGATTTCTGACCGGACTCCTCGCTTGCATTATCCGCAGATTGAGCAGAAGTTTGAGATGTGACCACAGTTGAATATTCAGCTTGTTTTTGCTTCAAACAGAAAACATCATCTTCTTTAATTTTTAAATTACAATCATGCATATTTTTCCAGATAAGTTACACACAAAACACAATGCCCCATCTGATGAAACACCTGACCAACACGCTATCATCTGGTAACCTTAGATCATTTTCATTATGTTGTTTATTTTTTAATATATTGTAAATTTTACAAATTTAATGTCTTTCCGCAAACTAGAACTGTTTGAATAAAATTTAAGTTGAGGAAAGATTGCGAATTCACAAACCCCAGTAATATCCTGATCCAGTGCATTAATCACCGGAATGGTCAGTTCTATTTGACTCTGGAGTTCTTTGAGTCTCTTGTCAAGCTGAAGTGCCTCATGAATCTCAGTAGAAGAGCTTTGTTTCAATTGAATTGAAAAAAGCCAGTAACGTGTTTCCTCCAATTTAGCTTGACTTCTTTTTAATTTTATCAACAGGCTAATCAGCTCTTGACGCTACAAAGAAAAGAATATCAATAAGTAGTTTAGTAATTTTCATTTCAGTACGTAACTAGAGCTTGATACTAGCATCATCATGGTAAGATTAAACTATAAGTGTAAAAGTTAATTTTAAGATATAAATAATAATCGACTATAATAGATACAAAAAAGCGTAAAACAGAAATATATTTTTGTGACTGAAGAATTAGATAATTAACGTGTAAAAAATTATCATTTAATATAAAAAGAATTATATTGAGAGGCATCCTTGACATCAAACTTATCATTAAGAATAATGACAATAATGAGTTGATGCAACGCAATGTATAAAACAAATAGCATCTACCAAGAAGAAAAACAAAACGACAATCAACTGGAAAAATCTTGTGTGCGGAAAAAAAGGTATCATGAAAAGATCAATTTACAGCAAATCTGGGAAAGAATCAGTAAAAGGAACTTGCAAACGCATAACTGGCTATATCAGTAAATGAAGAAAACTAATATTGGAACTCAAATTTTTAGAACTTGTATCTTGGACCTCTGGACTGTGCATAATACACTATAATAGTGAATTATTGCATAAATATAAGGCCGTGTAAGGCTGTATATGCTGTAAGTCATGTATTATGACTGTAATGATTGTTATTTCCTAACGTTTGTGTTCGGAATGAAAAAATGTAAGTATAAGAAATAAGGTGTTCCCTACATCTTTAATATGAGGTCTTCTAGCAGATATATCTTCCCTGAGACGCGTATGTCGCATTAAATCTGATGAAAGTTCAGTGAACAACTGAAAAAACAAACTTAAATATGAAGCTCGACTTAAAATATTAATGAGATCATATTATTGAAGTCATTGCATTAGATAAGTAATGACTTCCTTGTTCATTACATTTTTGTATAATCCTAGTTAAAAATTTCAGTTTAATTAAATAAATAATCGATAATTTTATATTATGTCCATTCTCCATTGGACAAAATATACAATTTCAATGGGAAATACGCACAATATTTATAGGAGTAACATATTTTAGCATATGAAATAATGATAGCATATTATTCGTTTATTTAAAGCATATTATGGCATTTCGTTTGATATAATACTATATATAGTATTACAGTATATTTATAATCAGACTTAACAACGTAACACCTAAACATTACTTAATTGCTTGACTATTGCCAATAAACGCATTCAGTACTTACTAAACCATCAAAAAACTCTAAACACAACAAAACAGGCATCTACCTGAGAATCTGATTTTTTAGAATGAGAATTTTCCTCTCCTACTCTTCTATCATATCTACTTGTCACCTTTTCTCCCACTTGCCCACTTCTTTCTTGTTGATCACTCTGCATTCCTTTTCTAGCAACACTACTTTCATTAATCCCACATGTTTGTTTTGGGATGAAATTTGATGAATTTTCTATTCTCTGATGATGCTGTGCTTGTCTCCCTTCTTCTTCTCTTGTTCTCATTTGATTCGAATCACGCCAGGGGATGTCTTCCTTTCTAGCTTGCTCTTGCAAATGATCAGTTCTCGCCAAAGGAACTTCTGCAGGATTGATTGTTTCCTGTCTCAACTGTCCTGTGGTCTGATAAAATTCATTAGTAGGAACTTGATTGATCTTGATGTTTTCTTGTTTTACTTGTTGCTGTGTATAGTCATATTCACCTGGAGGAATTTGAGTGTTCTTCACAGATTCTTGCCTCTGATAGTATTCATTTGAAGAAACTTGATTATTGTTAGTTTGATCTTTTCTTGGTTGTTCATGTGTATGGTAAAATTCACCTGAATCAACCTGAACTTGGTTGATTTTAACTGGATCTACTACTCTTTGTTGGATCTTCATATCTTGTTGATCTGTTCTACCCTGCCATGTAGTATGCTCCGTTCTATTCAGTTCCTGTGTATTCAATGAGATATCCTTATGGTGTTCTTGCGCATGATAATCTCTACTTGATAAAACTTGATGATTTGTTGGTTCTTCTCGTGTTTGATATTGCATTATATTTTTATAAGGTTCATACCCAGTCATATCTTCTAATCTTCCTCTATCTCTTGCATCACTTGAATACACTTGCAAAAATGATTCATCTCTACCACGATTTCCAACTGGTTGAGATCCAACAGTATTACCACTAACATGTCTAACTTTATCTGAAGGATAAACTGATGGTACATTCTGTCCAGCATTTGGCTGAGTTTCATTTGATTTTTGAGTTGACTTCATGTAATTTATATCCTGGATATAAGGCCTTGTGTTATTCTCATTATCAAATGCCATACTTTGTGGTTCCCGTTGATAGCTCGTATTTGAAACATTTCGCTCATGAGATTCATTATACATGCGTTTAGCGACTGATTCTTCATTAACCCTCTCATTACGAGGTGACATCATTCGTGGTGGCTTAGCCAATGGTACGTCCACCTTCGGTTCAAATCCATGACTCAATGCTTGAACTTGATTATTCATATAATTAGCATCTAAACTTGGATCAAGATAATCTGGATTTAGAACCGCTTGCCCGACAGTCAACTGCTGTTGCATTGTCCATTCTTTAACTCTATCAAAAGTGCTCTGTCTCTCGACTAGTCGATCCACAGGCGGTCCTTCTAGATAACGATCAATGAATCTATCCATCTGCATCTCCACTCCCTTGACTGGGATTCTTTCTGGCTGAATTTCATCTCGAACATCATGCCTTTGCGATAAACCATCTCTGTGTGAATTCATGTTTTCTTTTAAATAATTCCCACTATATTCAGCGTGATCTCTAACAGACGAAGTAATCCTAGGTGATAAGTGAGTATCTTGAAAAGTTTCTATTGGTCTTTCCAGACTGATATCTACTTGTGATATTTCTCTTTTAATCTCGTGCCTATGTCTGGGGCTATTACTAACAAAACTCTGCTGACCAAGAATTTCAGTTTCTAAACGTTTCGCTGCACCTTTCTTATCCCAATGATGTTTTTCATTTTCAATCCCTTTGTTATCTCTTAAATCCGGTTTTCTGATCATTTGCTGATTATTCTGTCCATCTGTTGGTCTGTCTAATAGTCTGTCTCGCTGTTTATTAATGGGACTCTCAACTTGATCAAGAAACAATGAATTAATGCTACTTTGAGTTTCATCCGCACCATAATTTAAATTCTTTGAAACGACAAAACCCATTCCTTTCTGATAATTATTCCCCATTAAACTTCCATCTTGATTTCTTTGAATTCTTTGATTTCCATCCGATTCTAAATATTTGTTCTCGTCCTGTTTCTGTGGTAAATAATTTGTGGCATTATTTCTATTATCAGATTGATTATATTTATCAATTTCATGTCTATTGGAAGAACTATTCAACATACTGCCAAAATTATTATCCTTTCCTTGCAACTGAATTCTATCATCAACGCGTTCAGGATATTCAACCTCCGTGAAATTCTGAGTCGGAAACTTCTCATACCTTTCTCCGGCATTATTTCTTTCAAAATCAGATCTGCTTCTATCTTCTACATCACCGAGATCAAAACCCTTAGGATTAAATCCACTCGGATCAAAATCTTTCAACTCGATATCTTCAATATTTTCTCCTTCCTTTCTATGCAATCGAATCCTCGAGTTAAACATCTCTCCGGCTCTCGAATTTCTTCCGCTATTCAAATCCGCTAGGTATCTATTCTCATTCTGACCACTATCATACCTCTCGGAATTTGATCCAAAATGTACATCCCCGTAACTTCCAGCTGATGCCATACGATCAAGCGGATGTCCAACCGAATCATCCAAATTTGTCAAATTCTGTCCGTCCCACTTTGTCAACAATTTTTTATCACCTTGTTTAAAATCATCTCGATTAACTGAAACATCGGCGTTAACTGAAACATAACCGGGATCGTGATTCATTGAATTATCAATTTGTTGTCTGTCGCCACTGAAAGAATGATTGTGTAGCGTAGAATCGACGCGGGATGGCATAGACGCGCGTCGCGCGGTATTACGGGTAAAACCCGCATCACTTCGAGAGGAACGAAGGATTGCTCCGCCTTCCATGGATGGGGGATCTCTGGAAGGGGTGGGGGTGATGCGTCGGACGTCGAGATTTTCCTGAGAACGAGAGCGACGGGGCGTTGTAATAATTTCGTTGGATTTATTCATCGTATCGATGCTAGATGGTAAAATAGAATAAACTTAAACTTTTAAAAACATTAAACTTTAGCTTCTTAATAACATAGATATATAATAAGTGGCAGCTTGTAATGATACAATAGAAATGTCTACAGTAAACAAGATTTTATTTTCTGTATTTAAATTCAGAAATAATTGCACAGAAAAAATTATTCACATAATGACCAATATATTAGCCCCCATAAAGTCTCATATATTGACTCCCATAATGTCCAAACCAAATATATTTAACAAATAAATTATAATCTGTCTCAATAATCATAATATGGTCAATATAAAAATTTAATAGACTAAATGAAAAATGTATGAAACAAATTCAGAATATTAAAATATTTCGAAAAGAGTGTGCTAAATAAAAGTTAATTAATTATTTGTTACAAGCGTTAACTGTATTGGTAATGAAGATTATTATTAACCCCGGAAGATGTTGCAAGATAGCTGCCAGTTTAAGCGCTTCTATCCACGCCTCCATTTCCTCCGGAGTCTCGGCTGAAAGATAGATTGTCTTGACATTGTCATGTTCTGCCTAAATATAACAAGAAAACTGCGAGTACAGCAGCTTAATTCACAATCATTCAATTTTTATGACCCTATACAGATACTAAATATAAAATTAAAACTAATTAGACAATTTCCTAAATAACTTTTTAACTTTTTAATTTTGAATGTTTAACGTTTGACACCCTAATTTTTATTTGCCATGCTGGATTAAACTATATTAACTTTCTGTATATTGTTTAAACTGTCTTTGACTGTTTTTGTACTGTCAATAAAATGAAATCTCAATATTAGACAAAATGATTTTAATTTTATAATCGATCGCAATGAGATAGCGGAATACTTTCAATACATAAGAAAAGGGTAAATATATTGAAGAAAGTTGCATTACGATAAAAAATAGTTGAATTCATGAGAAACCAATTGAAATTGATGCAAATCTTATCATCAATTGAAAAGGATAAGTAAAATTTAGAAGAAATTGATATTACTGGATTTAGATTAATTAAATACCGTTTTTCATTATATTATATGTGTCATAATATATTAGTGAAAAGTAATGTCGACAGCTACAAAGGTACATTGTCTTTCTTTTATAAAAGCATTCATGTAAAGCAATTGCGCACTATCTAATAAATCGAATAAAAATCACATAATTATAATAATTAAAAGATGGTTATACTTTAAATGCAAGCTTCCTGCTGGATCCTGGTTCATCCTTAGTGCAAGGATTGATTCTATAACTAGGCAATAAAACTGATCCTAACTCCTGCCCTTCCATTGGACCTGTACAAATGTTGTATTTCAATGTATTGAAATACATTGTAATGAAATGTATTTCAACACAATGTACTGAAATACATTATATTTCAGTGTATTGTATGTTGTATTGTACAATTGTTGTATTTCAATACATCTTGTGTAAATTATGAAAAATATAACCATTACATTTCTTCAAAATATTATGGAAAATAATGACTTGATCAAGAACACTTATAATTTTGGTTAGGCATTGCAATATTTTTATTTCATGTAACTTAATCTATATCAATTGGTTTCGTCAACTAAATTTTGTAAATTAAATGCAGTTAAAAATACTTAAAGTATTACAATAAGAAGCCAAATATTCCTAGAAAAAATTTGGTGTCACTTGCTACAAAATGCAATATAACTTTAAATATAATATAATCTTTAAGATTTTGATTAGGATAGTTGATATTTGACTCAATCATTAAAGTGCCACTAATTAAGCTGCACTTTTTATCAAGATGCTTTATTTATGCCTCATTGTTTATGTATGTATGTATGTATGATGCGCTTATAACGCACCCGTGCGTATACAGAGTTACCCCATTATGAATCGTAGCTGCGGATCTCTCAAAGCTTAATAACGCTTTGAGAGATTAAAAAAGAAAAAGAATAACAAAAGAAACCTTTGTAGTAAAAAAGGCAGAAGTCAGCTAGAACAAACCAACGTTTTTTCCACGACTTTAATGGACCCCCAGTTTCCTAAATAACAGCAAAATATGCCGAATGTTGTAAGAAAAATGTAACAGCAAGTTAAAAAAATACAAATTAAAACTAAATCGTATAAATTTTAGCAATACAATATACAATGAAACAATACACCAGTTAATAGTGTCAATTTCAATATTAGTATTAATTTCTACCAGTTTATGCAGCCATCCTTGCAGTGATACTGGAGAATTGGGATTTCTTTTTATGACTGGAGTTTTATCTATCAATCTGTGAACAAAAATACAAGTTAGAGCAACAAAATTGAGCAATCTGAACCTTTCTGTGATCTCAGAAAAAAGAAAAGCTATGCAAAAGAAATTGCCACAAGATTTTCTTGTAGCTTACATTTTTTATCTTGTTTACCTTTTTAGCATGAAGACCATGGCACATATGCCAATGCCTGTATTCAAATGGCATCTAACATATAACAATTTCATTGAACTAAGTAAAATAATTAATAATAATTTAATAGGTAATTTTAAGCACAAGAGATAGAATCTAAATATTTATAGATACATCAAGCTAGGAGAAGAAACTCACTTGGTTTTGCTGCTTCTTCGCTTTGAATTCTAAAACAGAAACATACATAGATCTTATTAAAAAGTAACTAATCAAATCTGTAATCATCCAAATTAAATAAATATTTCAATAAAATCTAATCTCATTATAATGAATGTATTTCATCTCATGATTAGAGTCAAAAATTGTGTTCAATATTGAGTGAAATGTTGCGCTGTCTAAATTTACATTGAAAACGGAAGATAATAATATGATACTTACGGATCTTTGAAATATACCAGATGCTCTTTTCTTATCTCGAGATCTTAAAGAAAAGATACAAGATAAATATTTATAATTTATATACTGCATACAGAATAAATGTTATATAACTTTACATGTAAATATTTACAGAAAGTCTTACATTTAATAATTCACATTATATAATAATTCACTCATTATATTATAATCAAACTATAATAATCCACTAATTACATAATAATCCACCCATTATAATCCGCTCATTACATAATAATCCACTCAATATAATCCACTCATTACATAATAATCCAATCAATATAATCTACTCATTACATAATTATCCACTCAATATAATCCACTCATTACGTAATAATCCACTCAATATAATCCACTCATTACATTATAATCCACTCATTATATAATAATCCACTCACAAATGCCCTCCTGTACTAGGCTCAGCTGCTGACCCTTCATTAGTTTCACTTTTCAACCCCACAGCCCCTTGAGGGTCCGATTCTTTTACAGGCCCCCCTTGTCCCTGGACTCTTACACTCCATGGAGTCCCCAGATCCGGACCCCGGTCAGCAAGGTCAGCGGGGGGAGAACTTGGATCGCCTCCTGGAATAGGAGGGGCTTGAAATGTTGTCCACTCTCCTTTGTGACTGAAAAATAAAAATATTATCAATATAATAAACAGTATTAATTTAAACCTAGTCGAATGTTAAAAATTACATAAAATGCTGCATAAAATACATAAAGCTATTAAATGTTGAATAGAAATTAAATAGATTTCTGGATTATAGATTCATTAATAATATAAAATTTGACTGTTGTACAAAGAATAGCAATATGTTATAAATAAGATATTCAATTTCTTACTCAATGTAGTAAGGTGTCTCATTTTTTGTAATATTCATTTCCCATCCCAGAGGCAAGCCTGTGAAATACAAGAGTAAAGATACGATAAAACTTAATTTCATAAAAAGTAAAAATTGACGTAAACATTTTAATGAAAAAACCAAGGATAACAGAGATTATTTTAAAAATTAATCTTACTGCAAAATGATTGCAATAACTTCAGAGTTATTGAATTCATTTTACAGGATCAAGCAATCATATGAAAGTCTACTATGATGTCATTGGTAGTAAAGATATAGTTTTAATTGCGTGATTGAATGAAATAAGCTGGAATATAGAGTGGAAACAATACTTGATTTAAATACAAGTATTCAAGTTTATCCAAATGCGACAATATTTTAATGTCTTGGCATCGTTTCTACACAAACATTTTGACCTAAAGCAAAAATTAAACTAAACTGAAATCTTTTAAATTACAAATGTTTAAATCTACTAACTAGCATCACTACGATGACCACTCTGTAATGCTCTCTTCAAATAAGGATGCAACCATGTAGTGTACCTCAACTCTTCACTGAAAATAAAGTTATGAATATAAATAAATCAGTAATGATATTAAAAAGTAGTTTCCACTTTTAAATTTTTAATGTTTTATCCTTTTTCTTACTGAATTTTTATTTGCTATACTTGTTCAAACTATTAACTTTCTGTATATTAACTTTTGCATTGCTTTTATTATGTCAAATTGCATTGTATATTTAATTCATTTATAAATTAATTGCATTTTTCACAAATTAAATCAGTATGATATTTTAACTGAATAAATTATATCTAAATAAAAGATAAAATACCGATAAAAACTTACTTAATAAAGAACACTCTTCCATCATCAGTAACACCATAGGCCCAAGGTGAGGCTAGAGGCTTCACCAGAAGATCTTCTAGTTCTCTTATTGGCAGCATTTTAGAACTAAGAATTCACCTGATGAACTCAAGATTTCACTTAACTTTTGCGATAAAACATCTGAAATATTTATTAAACATATAACTTTTACTGTATGTTTTACACTATATGCACTAATCAAATGACTTATAGTCAGTCCTCGAACGGGCTCTAATTTCTAACCTCTCTGCAAAAAGAGTAGAAAGGAATAGGACTGGGATTATAACAGTCAATTGCATAGCCTAGATGATCTACTATTAGCTTTTACTACATCTATGTGCTGCAATATTTTATATGCCAAGAAGCAGATCTAGGCCAATGTCTAACTATCTAATAGAAATTACAAAATTGAATAAAAAATCACATTATTAAAATATTCACTATCAATATATCAATATATCATTACACTAAGCCTACAAGATATACATGCTTGTACTATATGGGTTATCGATTATTAATACAATCAGCCTGTAAATTATTATTACGCAAATATACACCAGAATAATTGTTAGTTTTCAATCGTGTACTTATTTAGGCATATACAGGCCATGTAGTATAGGTTTGAATAGGCTTTCGACTAATTCAATTAGTGACATAGGCCTATTGATTAACCAATTAACATATAATGTAGCATGTTTTGTTGTTAAATGATCAAAGTATCTAGCCTTAACGAAATACAGCTTTATTTCAACACTTTATTCAATATTTAGTGCAAACAATTATCACAATCCAAATTACCTATTATAATTAATATTACAAAATTTAAGCCTATACAATATCTCTGTTGAGCATTATATTTGTAAGATCTTAATATTAGAGAACAAACAGATTCATTATAAAAAGATCTTCGAATGTTTTTTACATCGCTACTATAAGCCTAACGATCATGTTTACGCCAAGGCTTTCTACTGCATTGTCTTCTTTTTCACTACAAGGTAAACTATGTTGGCAGCTCCAATCATCTAGGCCTATCACAGGCATTAATAAAGCAGGTGAAATATAGTCTGGAATCAGGCTTATTTAGTATATAAATTGTGATTTAATATATTAAAAAGTATATATAATGGTGTTTTATACAAAATTTCTTCGATATATCGAAATATCCGGAAAGTATGATATTGCGGTTAACTCAAAAAATAATGGCATATAGAGGAGGAACATATTATAACTTTTGCAAAAAACAGAAATTAAGCATTTAATGCAAAAAATAGCAGAAATATTAATTACAACTAGGTTTGAATTTAGCTAATTTTTGTATTGAATTTCATCATTATCAGTTGTCAATTTATTCTTGAAAATATTGGCCCATTTGTTAATTTCTAAAAGCGCAACACTTTTAATGAATGAGTGAGTGTGGCGGAAGGAAGCAACCCATTTCCGTATACCAGTGATAGAATAGCTGAGCTTTCGTATTCTTTCTTTTATTTAAATTATATAGAAACTTAACAAAATACTTAAATTTATCTGATTCTGAGCAATCGTATTTGTTCTTTCAGTTTAATTAAACAAGTAAAAAAGTACTAACCATTCACACCCCTCTGACCTCCCAGGCCCTCCCTCATCTGCTTCATCGGACACTGGTTGCTTCAAATGTAAAATAATTTCCAAGGCATGCACGTGCGCCTGTTTAACAGACCATTAATATGTAGCAGATCACCGAGAGAATACAGATGCTCGATTGCTGTCAGATAGCTGATTAAAGTTGTGAAAGAAATTTTGATCGATAGGCTGCTGCAGAAACTTTTACTCGGGCTAACGCCAGAATAGTTTATAGAGAAGTACGTGCAAGTGTTCTGACACGATGCAGTTTGTATAAAGGACTGTAGCAGGCTATGTAAGTGCGTTTTTGAAACTGTTAGCTGTATTTGGATATGTCATTTATCAAGATTTTTTAGATAATTGAGTTAAATAATAACCTCATGAAAAGGATCGCTTGATTCAGTTGAGTTGAGTTTGTTTTATGATAATAGACCTCAGTATTAAGTACTGGTTCAGTTTTGTGAAGCCTCTTCATAAAGGAATATTTAAAAAGAGTCTACAAAATATACAGTATTAGTCATTATATTTTTAAAATAGTATACACGAAAATAATTATTCTTATTGCTGACAATTATAAAACTCTAGAATGGATATGATATATTATAATAGTTATATGCCTACTAAATTATGCGTAATAAATTTTTGTCTGATGATTTGCGTGATATTTATGAATGTTTATGCTACATCAGATTCTGTTCTTACAGTTGAAGGTAAGAAAAACAAACGCAGTTCGTTTTCTTATTAATAATTCTAATTTAAGGGATGATTGATTAGTTTAATTCAAACTTCAATTATATGTGTTGCATAACTAATTATAATTAAAACAGTTCACTGAGAGTTGCTGTGGGCCTTCGACTTGGGGCTCCATTGGTGTTGAACCATAAGTGCTTTTGTGGTGCACCAGTTGACAAGTTGGGTCACCATGGTTTGACCTGCAAACGCAGTGCTGGTCGTCA
>JAQIXG010000461.1:0-32449 GCA_034700105.1 Oconnorella tubifera
GTCCAGGGGGGAAATGTCCGGGGGGGAATGTCCAGGGGGAGGATAAATTTATTACACTCAAATTGTTGACTATCATAATAGGTGCCCGATTTCAATCTGTCTGTGATCAGCGATTTATAAGGTATAAAACGTGGTCATAATCGTAGTTCTACAGATAATTTACGCACTGAATAATGATCAATCTATTGAATATGAATTCGAATCGAACCGTTTAGACAATGGTTTCAGTAGTCATTTTTAAGTACTTACTAACTTCATATTTTTAAAGTCATAATTCCTAGATGACACTTTCCGCTTAAATATTCTTATCGCTTGCTTGTTATTAATGTTTAAGTGGGTAAAACTCAGTTATATTCAAAAGAGTATTCAGTAATTATTAACGAATATAAACATTTGCAGTCGGAAAGATTGTTAAGATGTAATACCGTCGGCGAATCTTTGTCTCCGATTTGTTTTTATTCTTTAAATCATAAATAATTATTGTCTTGATATATAAAGTTTTCGAAATTAATATTAAATTATAATTATTATAATTATGAATACTTTTATACCGTACAAATCACAGGCAGATAGAAATGCGACACTTCATGACAGTCAACAATTTAATCATGTTTTTTAAAACGATAGTAATTAATAAGTTACATTTTATTGACACCTATTATGGTAAGAGAATAAAGACCCCTCCAAACATTCATCAAATCAACATTTAAATGTAAAGAAATTAAAAATTACCAGCAACAAGTTCCATTTAAATAGCTTGAAAATCATTTAAGTGAAAATGTGAAAAAATTGAGTTGAGATTTCAGTCATTATTGCACAATGACTGACGATTTTAGTCATTGTAGCACTAAGATTTCACACTCTAACTGTAACATATACAGTACACGTGGAGCGCCCAAAAATAAAAACCCCTAGAGATTTTGCGATTACTAAGCCACAACGTTAATAACTATATACTTAATAAGTATTAAAGCTAAGTTAGTACTTTTTTCAAAATATTTGTCTGTCTGAAGAGCTGGAAATGTGTAATCTAACTACTAAATAACCAGAGGCGCCGATTATGGGGGGGGGGGCAGGGGGGCCTATCAACCCCCCCAGAAGCGAAATTTACTCCCCCCCCCGGGTGGGGCACAATAATATTTTAGTATTTTAATATATTCTTTAACAGTGTTAATAGCCATCATATATGGCATTAACGATTATAGTGAATCTTAACGTGAATTCAGGGAAGATCAATCTTTTTCAGAAATCTGTTGTGGAAATATTGGAAGAATTAAGAACTTGGTATTTATAAAAAAGATATTGATCAGGGACCAGTGTTAGAGATGAGAGGTCATAATCTGTGCCAGGGAGAGCACACATTTTGATCTGACAACATTACGTGAGATCATCTTAGATTTCACACATCTTTAAAAATAATTATATTTTTTTCGGTAATATTAAGAAAAAATATCTGTATTTTAAATTTTCGATTAGTCTAGAGTGAGAGGTCACTTTGACGGTATAATTAATGAAACTGTATATGAGTTTTACATCAAAACAGACATTAAGTTGAAACAGCCAAAACAGACTATACAGTTTCTACAGGATCATTGAGGAAATATTTCTTCATTCATGTGAATGAAGGAAGAGATTTTGCAAGGATTGCCTCATGGTCATGGTAGTCCCAATGGTTAATGTTGGACAAATATTTCAGAAGTATTTACATCATTTAATGAGCCAATTGCTAAACTTTTACAATCTTAAAAATGTTGGCTTGGTTAAATTAAAATTTTAAGTTTTTCGTAGAAAGTTCATAACTGTTGAACAATTTGCGATATCAATGTAAAATTTGCTAGTTAGAAGTCAAATTTTTGCCTCTACTAACTGACAAAAGTTTGAGAAAAATATTTGCTTTTGGCTTAGATATCGAAAAGTCTTTAGGAAGCCATTTATGGCGCACCCAGTATATGATTTTTCTATTTTTTCCATCTTTGCACCTTAAACTTTCTTGTATTTGTTTGCACTAAATGAATGATTATTAGGTCATTGTTTTTGACGAATAAGGATATATATTAATATCTCATTGTAATTTGCATGTGCTATTAGCAAGTAATATTATCTTGAGGGTAGTGCAGATTAAAACGTCAAATAGTGTTGCTCTAGACTCATAAAAAAAAGCCTAAAGTAATATCTGTCTTAATGTTAATGCGCCGACGATAAATTAACTACTGCTTTTTTCTTACTATTTTGTGTTGCACTGCTTTTCTGACTCCAGACAGACGCTCAGAATACACTGCCTTATTATTGACATGTAGATGCACAAGAGTAAAATTAATTGCGTTAATTCTAAACATCGACCTATCCCCGTCATTATGGTCTCAATCCTGCCTTCCTCTAAGATGGGGCGGGAATGGAGTCCGCAGTGCGCAACAGCTGGTCTGCTTTTGGCATCCGCTGCTGCTGCCACTGAGCTCCTTTCTAAACTTCTTCCCATACACGTCTTATCCATTCCGGATCCAGCGGTAGACAGAGCGGAAAAAGCGTGGAAGGGCTTGGGGGGAGTTATTGGCCCTATGGGAGAGGACAGGGGAAAATAACGAGCATGGGATCAGATTGTATGCGGGATGGCGGCAGAAGGGTTGCTTCAGGGGGTAGATGAATGCACATCAGCACGTCTGTTTGAATCTAGTCAGCAGAAGAGTCGGGCGCAGCGGCAGCTTTAGCGGAAGCGAAAAAGCTGTCCAAGTATGCCGCTTTTGCTACCTCTCACGAGTTCGTTCCCATAGCGATCGATACACTGGGTGTATGGGTCACGGTGGGTCTTGCCTTTGTGAATGAGTTGGGCAGACTTATCTCTATCGTCTCATGAGATCCAAGGTCCACCTCTTTCCTGGAACAACGCCTTCCTTCGGCGGTGCAGCGGGGAAATGAGGCTGCAGTGCCGGAAACTTTTGGGACAAGTTTCCTGAGACACTTATTAACTTTTAATTTTGATTGTTTAAAGTTCGTCACCCGAATTTTTCATTATTTGCTATACTTTTTCAAACTATTAACTATTATTGCATATTGTTATTGTTAAAAGGGAAAGTTGCGTAATGACTTACACCCCCCTTAACAAATTTTTTTTTTTGGTTATGATATTGGTATTTTTTGTAAAATAAGAAAAAAAGGGTCATCACCTCTAAATGTAGGTCAAATAAGGAAACATATGGTCATCACAGATGAAATTAAGGTCAGCACCTCACAACATTTTCAATAGTCGGCGCCTATGTTGAACCTGCTATAGTTATTTACAATATACTGCGGAAAAGAGAGGCATTGAATTACCTCATAAGAAGTTACTTGGTCACCAGTTGTACCGTTGGTCGTCAAGAACAGATTCATATTCGAAGCTGCGATAACATCTAATGCAACACACAATTGATTGTCATTGTCATGAATGACGAAGACGTCTGAATACCAATATCCAGTCGCAGGTAGAGAATTACTATTAGAGTCCCATCCAGCTTCAAGCAAAAGTGGATAGCCTATGTAACAAACAAAACAAACATTTATTTAGAAGCTCAAATCAGTAATACTTCTGATGATCTATTTTGAAACGATTGGATAATTTTCCATGACTGGGCTATCAGGCCTAATTCCGATATGGAAGGGAAGATAATCCGAACAGGGTGTATTTAAGATTATTGTTTTATGATTAAAAAGGCGAAATGTATTTAGGCGTTAATTGATGTAGAGGCGTGACCATTAATTGAGGAAGGAAGAAGGGGGTTTCCTCCCTGATTTTTAGTGCTGACCTACTCTGTAATGAATATCAAATCTTGTAATGAAAATCAAAAAACTAATTCAAATGAATTCAAATGTTTTTCATTGTCTCTCATAATGAATAAACATCCCAATCGAGCAATTGTTGATTCCTTTGCCTCCTCCGAGTTGTAATCAACCTCGCAGATACCGTTAAATCGTCGATCTCGCGGATAACGTGACCAGCCGCTTGGCGTGGGGGCGCGTTCAGCGATTCCCTTGATAAGCCAGTCGTTGACCTCTCTGACTCCGCCGAGTTGTCGTGGTCGTCCTTCCTCCTCCAAATCGTTCAGCGACTCCCCTGATACGCCTCCGTCGACCACTCCACCTTTTCTCGGCGCTTTACTAAGCCACCCTCGAAAGGTTAACTAGCATACAGACTTACGCGGACGCGATTGTAAATCACGATTTTCAGCAACAAAGTGTCCTTCGTGATCACGTGACGATTTCGATCCGACTTTTATCAAAATTTACAGCAGCCAATCATAACGTCGTGGCTTTCGCGATCACGTAACGCTCAAGCTCTTTTTCACTACAATACTATTATCACTGAATATCTCTATTGTAAAAAAAATATATATATATATAATTTCTCTTTCTAATGACGTCGTTTTTATATTTGTGTACGTTCAAACTGATTTATTATTAAAACGTAAATATACATTTGAATACTGATAATGAGTTATAAAGGTCAATATATATTACACAAACAACAAAACTGATCAATTAACAAACTTAACTAATAACAATATCAGTAGACCTAGTATGCAATGATAAATTAAATATTACAATACTGTTATATTAGGCTCATTTGGAACTGAAAATACAAGCAATTTAGATATTAATTGATTAAATGATTGTTTAATAAACTATGCTCTTTTAAAATCTCAAAATCAATACATAAAATCTTTGAAACAGCCTAAATTATACAATTAGCAACTAAGAAACAAAAACAGTAATAATCAAATGATCAAATGTTCATAAGTCTGTGCTTGCTGCAAAAATTTCCTAATACTGCTGCCGCATTTCCCCGCTGCACCGCTATGACAAGTCGCTGTTTTAAGAATGACATGGACCGAGGATCTCCCGTCACAACTGAGATTCGTCTTCCCAACTCATTCACCAGATCTAGTCTCATGCTGACCCAAGTTCCCAATGTCTCTATGGCAACTGGGACAAACTTATGCGAAGAACAAAGCGCAGAGTATTTAGAAAGTTTTTGGACTCTGATAAAGAGGCTATTGTCCCAGCTGCAGAGGCAGATCTCTGCATATAAGAATGTGCCAATGTATCTGGACATTTAGCAGCCCACAAAAGACATCTGCCTCTAGACCAGAGCACTAAAGTTGCCCCATCTGGTCGTATGTTTTCTGACGGTTCCCGGATTGCTGCAACATTGGCACTCTGAAATGCGCGTAAGAGAGTGTCATTGAGCAGATTTGCCTTAAATGACAACTTGCGAAGCGCTTGAAAGCCAGGCCATGATGACCAAACTTGTGAACTGTGACACCAGAGGAACACTGATGCTTCAGCACAACCCGCAAATAGTTGTCATCTAGATTAAGGCCTAGAGAGACACTTGGTAGCGCACTGAGCCAAATACCAGATCCATAAGCGCGAGATGCTTCCAGCCCTGCCAGAGACCTATCATCTGATCCTGCTCCATCCAGCAACATTCAAGCTGACACTCTACAAATTTCATTATCCCACGTCCGCTGTTTCATCATTTCAACTTCTACCGGGCATTAACTCCACCCAATTCTTTCCAATTCAACTCCGATACTATGACTGCAAGATCGGGGACACTCAAAACCCGAGCAGTAGGAAGAAGAGAAAGGAGTTGTTCGGCACCAGCAGCGGAAGCAAAAAGGCAGACGGTGCCAGCTGATGCGCGCTACGAACTACAATCCCTGCCCACCTCAAAGGCAGGCAAGCTTGAGACCACATTGATGGGGCCAGAGCGATGTTGAGAATGGCTTCCATTGATGATTTCACTGTCTCATCATAGGCAGTCAACTCTGGGCTCGGTGAGCAATAGGCTGTGCGAAGAATGTACAGCAATTTAGGTAGAGGCGTTTCTCAGGAGATAGAGGTCTGAGTGAGCTGTCAAAGAAGAAGACGCTCCACCATCACTACTAGATCCTCTCTTTTCTTTGCGAGAGCTTTATTCACCCCTGACCCCGACTGAAGTATCAAGAAGCGTGGCATCTTGCAATAGGCATTCAACAAACTGAAGTCCTGAAGTAGCCAAAGTACTTTGATTACATGAATTTATTCCAATGATTTCACACTTATTAGAATTGACTGAGACCACGAGCTATTGCAGCATTTTCCAGACTATAGACATTCGCTATAACCCCTGCAATTTTTCCCCCATTTTCAAAATTATGGAAATATTAGCCGGATACAAATTCGGATTGTATCTCTTGAAGAAGAGAATTAACTGTAAGAGAGAAAAAGAGGGGTCCCAGTAGATCACCCTGCTGCACGCCCTTACATGAGTCTATCAAATATTCCCCAAAAGCCCGATGGGTCGGGGAACCATACGCAGAATCAAAATAACCAAGTCAACTTGGACAGCTAGTTTCCATCGCTTCTTGGTGATAAAATTCTTAAAAACGACGAGACGAGTGGCATGCACCAGAGCTTCTGCTCTCCTTTTAACTCCCACTCCAAGTTGTCGAGGTTTGCGAAGAGGGGTACATTGTTCTGTCACTGTGGCGCGCAACTTTTGCCACAAGCCGTTGCAAAGACATACCAACGGCGATCGGTCTCAAAACTCCATCCTTTTTGGTAAATGCAAAAAAGGGTCGCCAAAAAAATAGGGACGTAGCCAAATTGGAGCTCACCCGGCCAAAACAAAATTGACGAAAGATGTCAAAGATTCAATCACTAGCCTCCAATCTGTCTGTCCGTCATATCCTTCAGATGTTGAGGCCGTAAACCGTCTTACCCCCCTGCTGGGGGACAACCAGGGGGGCAATGATCTGGTAGCTGCCAGTACATGATCAGTTTGGACAGTAAGGGGAATGCCTGCATTAGATGAAGGAGAGCGTGGATAGATTGGAGCCGGAGGGTGCTTCGCTGATTTCTTGAAACATTTGAAGAGAAGGCATAGCTAGTTTGTCAGAAGAGCATAGTTGGCGGATTACTTTTACGTCATCTTCATCCATCTTAGCTGCTGCTCTCCTTGCGGTTACAGTGTCATAGTGGGTGACTTTAGAGACAGCCTTTTATCTGCGACCTTTTGAGAGAGACTCCGGAGGGGGACAATGAGTTCCATTTGAGATCCAGTACATGATCATCATCATATCATATTATTACATCATATTATTACAACTATTAGAACATCATATTATTATTCCTGAAGCAGGCAACCGCCTGCAAAAGCAAGTAACCCTCCCCAAATTTGTTGATCTTCAGGGTGCTCGAGAACCGTGTTAAGAAGGCGAATAAACTCTGAGGATGCATCTCTTGCCCTCGAGGGATTCATTTTAGTATTTTCCCAAATGTTCGCCGGGGTTCAAAGGTCGAGACGATTGACACACTATCTTGTTGACTGGTGAGCAGATCCAACGAATGGTCGGCAAAAGGAAGACTCGTCGATAATTTATTATAATATACGCTTATGATAATTTATTATAATTTACGCTTATGATAATACTGATAATTGATTAATGCTAAAAATAAAGTGGCTAGTGAATTTATTTTTTAAAATTTATATCTGGAGATATGGTGTTTCAAAATTAACTACATCAACCCTTCCCAACGAAATATCGCCCCTAGATTTGAATTAGAAATAAATAGTAACCTCTAAACCTGGATCCTACTCAAGGGTGGAAAAAAGCCACTTTTTTCAAAAAAATGGAGGTTTTTAGTTTTTTTTTATTTTTTTGGTTTTTTAGGTTTTTTATTCGACAGTTACAGTGACAGCTAGAAATTGTAACCAGAAATGTAATGTTAAACTATTGGCTTGACTATGAATTTACTAATAGCTTAACTATTAATTACCAGCATTTGTCAAATGTTGATATCAAATTGTCAATGTCACTCAATTCAGATGTTCTCTGCATTACTGTCAATTTCAGGTGCAGAGTTTTCAAATTGTCCATTGTCACTTAGCTCAAACTCCAAGTTAGTACCATCGGTAAGAGCACGATAATTATTACTAGTAATTTAGTATAATATCGGTAAGCGTATATTATAATAAATTGCCTACCTCGACAGTTGAAAGTTGCAAACTTGAGAGTAGACAGTGTATAAACTATAGACGGCACGATGAAAAAAATTATAATGAAAAAATTTGTTTACAAACACAAAAATTCAGTGATGTCAATTTATGTTTTTACTTTGCTAATATTAGCTGACGTCATTGAGCATCCAACTAACAAATTTAAAAACAGTACAACACTGTACAAGAGAAATCGAGAACAACCGTGCGACGTTGCAAGTTGCAACGCAGCTTTTCTTTTTAAGGTTTTAAATTGACAAATTTTCAGACAGTTGAAAAACTAAAAGACCTAAAAAACCTAATTTTTGCGCTTTTAGCTTTTTTTAGGTTTTAAAAAAACCAAAAAACCTAAAACCTAAAAAACCTACTTTTGCCGCCTATTATCCAGCTAAGGAAAAATTCCCAAAAAAATCTTCAGTAACTCTCTATCTTTCAAGAATATTCACAGGAAGGCTTCTCGGCTCTTCTACCAGTTTTTGTAAGAAACAAGAAGGCATCGTCTTTGATTATATTTACTAACTAACGCCAGTTAGCTCTAAGTGCATATAAATTAACATTTTTCAATAATCCTAACTTACTATGAATATAACTCAAGCCTCTCACATGCTGGCAGTTTAAATGCGCTCGGTCTAAATTCGTCGGGTAATACGTTCCGACGGTGCCTGCAGTTTAGCGTAATGCGCCAGGTCGCCACCCGTCGAGAGACATTTCTCGAGTTTAACGACATGCGCATGATCGCAAGCCTTCCATTGTTCGGTCCTAACGCAGGCTTGTCTCGTATCTTGTGGATCTTCTGGGGCCTCATGCACCCAAATTGCGCTTATATCGGCAATTAATTTAATGCGTAGTCCTAGATCGACATCCGTCTGGAATAACTTCCTCTCTTTTCAGTGTAGCTTTTCTCCTGTCCCCATCTCATTCATTGATAATTAGTCATCTCTGAACTCCATTCATTCCCTTTGAATCTTCCTGTATTCCGTTTCATGAAATCATGATTACATCGTAACTTCGCAAAACTCGATGCCTTGAACGACTTTTCAACTCTCTGTTGAAGAGGAGTAATTGCACCATAATATCATCCTTAGTGACCTTGACGATTGATTGTTTCAAATATCGATCCCTGAATCTATCTGTTGTCTTAAGTCTCTCTGAGAGTAAGACGCTGATACTTTTTCACTGCTTTAGTGATAACCGTTATCACTCTGCATGCACATTTTGCAACATTAGACTGTAGCCACATTCTGCGTCCCGCGATGGACGCTAAATCATTTCCGAAATTCCATTGTACCTTGTATTGTCTTAGCTAATCCAGACCAAGCATCGTCTCTGCAACCTGGTCACTCATCAAAACACGACTTGGCAGTTGCAATCCTCGAACAAAGAAAATCACAGTTGTTTCGCGAATAATCGCAACTCGGGTGGCATTAGCCGCCATAATACTATCTCTAGCTCGGTTTACTCGTTGATTCTGCTCATTTAGTGCAGTTAGGAAAACTGATATCTCACACCCTGAATCTAGGAGGTATTCCCAATATTGACCATTACAAGACATTGTTAAGTAAGTAGGCATTGCTTTCTGTCCAGTACTGCTCGCAACTAATCTCATCGGAGAGTCGGAATCATAACTCCGTTGTCGTTGCTCTTCAGGACACTGCCTGGAAATATAGCCTGTTTGTTAATTATTGTAATAAGTTGGAGCTGTTCATTGGCGCATTTATCTTTTTTTCTCTCTGGTCATGTCCACTCGGCAATCTTTCGATTTGATCGCTCATATATCGTCGCTCATCCCGATGAACCTCGGATCGATTAGGATATTCTCTAGAAATGCCCAACTGAATATGCCCAACTGTTCCACAGTGGTAGCATTCCAATCTGCATTGCGGTCCTCTAGTTGTTTGATTCGTCTGGGATTCTTCACTCAAAAGCTTCATTTCTTTTAAACATATTCACGTACTTCATACATACTTTTTTCTCGTATCTGTTCCTGTCTGCTTGTGGTTCTTCTTCGAAAAATCTGATTATTTCTTTTCAGATCATGTGCTTTTTCCGTACGCTTCAATTTTCGTTGCTGACCTATAGGCTTCTCAAGATTCTTGGGCTCCCTCAGCTTGACTTGAAATTGCAGGTCCTCATCATTTATTGCAATCACCGATGCTATGGGTCCTTCGTGTTCTCCTGGATAAGCCAAACTTGCGAGTTGGCCCATCTCGAGATACAATTCGTGTAATGTTTCTTCTCGTCCTCTTTTCCTTAAATGAAATCGAGCTTTATGAATCGCTACTTGATCTTCAGTTCCGTACCGTAATCTTAACTTTTCCAAAAGTTGTCTACTTGATAAATTGCTAATGCCACCGGCCGGAACTAACTGTTCAGCTGCTCCCCTTAACGTATTGATGAAATGACCCAATCTTTCTCTCTGATACCACCCATTGAGTTCACTGTAGTTATTTAATATTCCTATAAAGATAGAAAAAGCTGTAGTCCCGTCGAACTGTTCAAACAACCCGATCTTTCGTGTCGCATGTAGCATATCGCTGAAGTAGTGGTTATCTGTGTCTTCTTCAGTTGAACTGAATTCCTCCCTCAGCTTTGATAATATATTTATGCTGCAGGTTTCTTCATCCCACTCCTCTGTCCCTCTCTGGTACCCTCATTGCACTTCTAGAAGATACTTCGTCGGAGACTCTTCTCCTCAAAGGCTGCTTCAACGACAAATACTGTTGTTCTGACTCGTGTCTTTTCTTCTTTGATTTAACCGTTATCCATCCATACATCCTAAAACGTTTGATTCTCTGCAAGCTGCTAAAAGATAACGACTTGAGAATTCTCGGGCTTCTTGATTCTGGCATAATCTTCTAAATCGTCATTATTCAACGCTGATATACAGGCCTCAGTAGCAATCGCATCAAAAGTTACAGAAGACGCCCTAGGGCATCTTAACAAGTTGATTGACATCTACAAGTAAACTGCGGATTCTCGTCTTCATCTGTAGCGCGAGTCCAACCATTTAAGCGCATCTACTTCATTCCTACTCTCCTGTTTTTCGTCATTTGCTGTCTTTGCTGAATGTCTTGGCAAAAACGCTTGTAAATTTTCTTTTGCTACAGGACTCATCGATGAGTTGTTTTTCAAACGGTTCTTTGATGATAGCTGTCATAGTTCTCACTTGCGCCGATACCTGACGCTGCGTTTCTTCTGAAACGTTGCGTTTCTTCTGAAACGCAACGTCACGTTCAAAGACTCACTTTTCGTGAGTCCTACCTAGTCTCAATGAATATTCAGCTTTACTTTCACTATATTCGCTATGTCTGTATTTGCATGTCTATAGTTCTAGTGTAATATATCTAGCCATAGGCCACAGGACAAGGTCGTGCAATAGAATGGGAGCATACTTCATGAAACCTTTCCTCCTTCCACAAGTTAAATATGAGAAATATAAACATATCATATTAAACGTAATCGAAACGAGGAGTTCCTCTGCTGCGAATGAATATTCAAAAACTTGCGTACGAATATTCAGTAGAAAATTATTTTAAAAGTACAAAAGTGTTTCATTAGGCCATTATTTGTATAATGATTCTTATCTCGCCACACAGACCTTTCCATTAAAAAGCCAAAGGCTTTTTCTTCTCATAGAACACAGTGAATTAATAAAGAGTTATAACTAAATGATTTCGATCTTATGAAGATTGCGTGAATGAACTTGGTATCTACATGTGGAACAGCGATGAAGCAGTCCACCTGTAAGGGTTTCAGAAAAGGGAATATATCACAAGTGAACTGTTTATTAATTTTGTCAAAGCTCATAAATGTTCTGCCAAAGACGATATTAACCTAAACATTCTTTTTTAAGACGAGCACTGAACGCATGTATTCAAAGTTAACAAAGCAACATATTGTGCATCCATTTTATTTCCAGCACATACCACTCATTGCGTGCAGCCGGCTGACAGAAACATCTTCAAAAGCTTAAAGCACTGAAATAAAATGGATATATCTTAATGATATATCCATTTTAGATATATCCATTTTATTTCCAGCACATTAGTTTTTGAAGATGTTTCTGTCAACATATGTTTTGATATGTTGATTTGTTAACTTTGAATACATGCGTTCAGTGCTCGTCTTAAAAAAGAATGTTTAGGTTGGTATCGTCTTTGGCAGAACATTATAGTTCGTAGACTAAGCATCATTTTTTGGCAAAATGCTTCCCCCAATGAGGAGACCGCCAAACTTGGCATACATCATGTCAACACTAAATCAATGTTTAGGAAGGAGTGACACCTAAAATTTACCGCCTTAACAAAATGGCGGCCATATTTTCCAAATTGTCTGACATGATATTTAAATTCTCTTAATTATATCATCATTTCAAAGTTAGGAGTTCAATTATATGTTTCTTGGGATGCTGAATTTAAAAAATATGAAAAATACTGACGTTGAAGTCGGCAATTTTGATCGCCGTCTTCGATGTCTCGTCCAATTGACTTCCAACAGTGTTTAAAGTCAATTGGACGAGATATCGAAGATGGCGATCAAAATGATCGACTTGTTTTTTTCAGATTCTCTTTCGGCTTACTTATTTCAGTCTTTTACGATAAGTATAGTACACTTCGTTATCATATTTACATTTTAGAAATGTACTGTACATTTAAATGTATAGTACATTTTGTTATAAGTCATACGGAGGTTAGAATGAACTCACAATAAGAAGTTGTAGTAAATTGAACCACATATATTTACAAAGTCTACAGACAATTTGAAATTACTGCTTCAAATATTATTACTAATATTGCTGAGAAATCTTTTTGCCGTGCTACTACACAAAATGACTTACCTAGAATATCTACGCAAACGCGGTCATTGTCAACTACTCCAAAAAACATAAAATCAGATATTTTCTTCATCTGCAGTGATACCAGTGATGCATGATGCGTATCCTTTTTTAAAAGCATGTTTAACGCTAAAGTAACAAGCACCTTGAAGAGATATGCATTGAAGTTAGACAGGTTTGACTTGGCAGGGGTAATATCAAGAGGTGATCTACTTGCACAAGAAGCCAAATTTTACAAGCCAATACACGGTTGTAAAACAAATACAATGCCCAGTGTATCTAACGTTAATTTGATCAGAATGTCATGGAATGAAAGTTTAAGTTTGTGTACCGCAAATTAACCACAATGGCCTTTAAACACTTTGCTTGCTTGATTATTTATAATGTTGAAGAACCTTTTATTTAATTTGAGATTTTACTCATATCAACAATTCAACAAACTGTATATTTTACAATATTTAAATTTGTTTTAAGTCATATCTTATATATATGTAGATTTTAATTCACCAAACAAATGGTAGAAAATCATAGTAAACAGAAAATCAAAATCAACGTAAAATAAATAAACGACAAAATTAAATTAAATGTCCTGCACAAGTATATAGTAATCACTCTATATGACAAAAAAACACAAAAAATTACGTAAGTGCATACAATGACTTAAAAAATCAAATTACAAATGATATATAATTATTATTACCGAGAATAATCATGCTGTTATAAAACTTTCTTCAAATTTTCTCCAAACTTTTTGCTTTATTATATTTTTCGAATCTTCCGGTGAAAAGTTATATTTATTTATCAATGATTTTAGTTCTATGTAATCAAGTTCATCAATTCTAGAATTATCGCAAAGTTTTTCATATAATAATAATTCATTAAGAAAATTGAATCGCAAAATATCATATATACACGAAAAACTTAGATTACCAGAATAAAACTGACAGTTTTCAATTCTGATTAGATCTGTCGTCTTGAATCTTTTTGTAAAAACACTGTTATATACAAAACTGTGTGTCTTAAGTTCAGAAGACGATAATCCGGTAGCACAAATACCATACTTTAAGCAAGGTAGACCATATGAATTAATTAACTATAGTGAAACATTAAGTGGAGCAAATGTTCCAAGTTTTCCAAATAAACTATTTACACAGCAGTAATATTTTTCTTTTGTATTAGACCAGTCACATTTGAATTGCTTGCCAATTGCTTGCCACTACAAATATTCATTCTTAAAAATCGGGTATTTTCTACCCAACTTATCTCAGAGTTGCATAAAGTAATTTCTTTACACTTAAAATTGTACCTTGGACCGATCCTTAGACAATGAGATTCTGCAATATTTAAAGGCAATATTTATATGTCTATCAAATTATTAATTGCTAATTTCACTTAGTAGTAATAATATTTGAATCAGTGATTTCAAATTGTTTATGCATTTTTAAAAAATCTGTGGTACAATTTACTACAACTTCTAATTATTAGTTCATTCTTACCTTCATATGTTTTAAATTTGATAAAATGTATTTGTTATAAAAGACTGAAATAAGTAAGCCGAGAGAGAATATGAAAAACAGTTTCAGAAAAACAGTATCATATTGAAAGTTGGCCATTTAGATCGCCATCTTTGATATTGGTCAAATTGACTTCCAACAATGTTTAGAGAGGGAGAGACACACAGAGAGAGAGAGAGAGAGAGAGAGAGACAGAAAGAGAGAGAAAGAGAGACGGAGAAAGAGAGAGAGAGAGAGAAGAGAGAGAGATGAAAAATTAGGTTAAGGACAATTAGGAGTGTACAATACAGAAGACTTTAATATTCTACATTTTTTATTAGGGTTAGGGTTAGGGATTAACCGAATTGACCCGCTCTGAAACCAAAATTTGTAGCGATTAGTGTTTCTGAATAAATTCAAATGTTTGAATGGAGAGACTAATTTACAGAAGAGGAAAATGCAGAATTTTTACAGAATTTTGTATGCCGTAAATAATTTCTAAACGAGTTTTTTTTCCAGTGGGGGTTAGTGAAACAGTTAGCTCACACTCGACTGAAAAAATAATAAGAGTTTTTGACTTTTTTTGGTTTGGTTTTAGTGTAGGAGGAATTTTAATTTGTAGAATGAGATGATTTCTAACCCTACATATCTCGATGTGTTTCCACTCAATCTCTGTAGAAATAATTAGGGTTAGGTCCTGCATTTTATTGTTCTGCAAATTAGTCTGCAGAACAATATTGCACATTGGTTTTATTGGTTCTCTTTTTCAAAAGCTTCCTGATTATACTTGTATGTATAAAATTGTCTGTACCACTTGTAGTGTTGCACGGTTGTGTTAAATGCCAGGTGAAATGCCAGGTAATGTTGCACGGCTGTGTTAAATGCCAGGTGAAATGCCAAGTTATGTTGCATGGCTGTGTTAAATGCCAGGTGAAATGCCATGTCATTCACTGATATGACATTCCTTGAATTTAACATTTTACTGTACGTTAATAAAATATTTACTAACATACAGTAAAATCTTAATTACGTGTTAATTAATGCTTATTTTTAATTGTGAGTTTGTGCGCTCGAATTTAATTCCAAATTCTCTTGTTTGTTATATCGTATAAAGTTCATTCTTAGATCTATAAAATTATTCATAAACTTATTAAAACATTCGAAATTTCGAACATTCGCAAAATGTGTTTTTATTGAATGACATCATTTGAGTGTAGATATTTAGTGAATTGATTCTAGGGTTAGGATTGCTGTGTGAATGGACTTCAAGTCAGTGTGTAATACAGTTTAGCTTACTTAAGTATTTATTATTGTGGTTAGCCTAATTTTAGTGTACATACCAATTGCATAATGTGTATATACTATAAATATTGTTGCGTATATGTATATAATTATCTGTGCATATTTTAGATTGTGTTTGTGCCATTAATTGTATTTATTCAGCTTATTGACAGCATTAGATCAGTGGCGAAACGATGAGGGAGGGGGGGGGCTAATTGGTATTTGTCAATGGCACCCATTCAATTTCATATGCAAAATGTTTTCATGGCCCAGTTCACAAATGCCATAGGTTTGTCATTTTTGTGGATAAATGTCAAATATGAATAAAAAAAAGATCATCAGACGACTTGTTGTGACATCAATTTGGCCGATCCTTCTGTCCATCCTTCTGATGGACAAGAATGGAGCATTTCATTAGTTTCTTCTTACATTTATTTTTACCCTCCCCTGAAATAAAAATCTTTCCCTCCCCTGAAATAACCATCGTGTTGCGCCACTCTTAGATCTATTCGTATAGATCTAAATGTGCGAGTTTGATCTCCAAATATAAAGTGATTTTGTTTTTAAGAGTAGTATAATGTTATTATAGTCAAGTCCCGTTAGAGAAGTGGTTAGAGCGTTGGATTCGTAACCGTCCAGGTTTGAATCGCGGTTAACTCACTATTTCTCAAAACTGGCTGCACCCTTTAGTAAGCATTAGTAAGCTTAAATTGACAGCTACATCTTCGACATCGTTATTTACGGTAATCCAGACATTAAGCGTAACCTTAACCTTATTATATCAGTCGGGTAGCAGAATTATTATTATTATTAACCCATTGAATCTAATTCAATGAACATAGTGACATATAATTGTACAACTGCCACATAAACGTTATGTGGCATAAAGAAGGTAGTTAGTGAGACATTAGCACAAAAAGGCTGTTAAGTGACAAATTAGCATAAAAGGCCATTTAAGTGACACAGTAGCATAAAAAGGCTATTAAGCGACACATTAGCATAAAAGGCTATTAAATGACACATTAGTGTAAAAGGCTATTATGTGACTCTTTAGCACAAAAAGGCTATGAAGTGACACATTAGCACAAAAAGGCTATTAAGCGATATATTAGCACAGAAGGCTATTAAGTGACATATTAGCACAAAAGGCTATTAAGTGACACATTAGTACAAAACGCTATTAGTGAAGCATTAGCACAAAAAGGCTATTATGTGACACATTAGCACAAAAGGCTATTAAGTGACACATTAGCACAAAAAGCCACATTAATATACTATACCATACAAATAATAAAATACTATATGTATGCTAATATGCTATATACTATATTGTACATTGTGATTAAGTGTATCTTGCAGTTATTGTTGTTATTTAAATTCATTATTTATTGTTTTGTAGTGCAGTGTATTTTGTTCAACAGAATATAAAGGATTAAAGACTATTTATATTACATTCCCAACAAATACTTGTGATGGCTAAACGTCCTTATGCCAAATCATTTCAATCAATTTTACCATCAGTTAGTGTTGCTTTTAATTATCATTAATTATTACTATTATTACAATCGTAGTATTAATAATACTTGCTTCAGGTATAAGGTCAATGATTGTGCAGATGCTAAGCTTTATTTAATATTTGTAGTAGTTGATGCACTGCAATCTAGTCAAATCAGAATGGATTCTGTTTGCTTTCTTTAATATTTTTTAATTGCTAATAATATTATTACACTATGTTATAATTGCTAATAATTTTATTAGCGATATTTGGCTTGAATTTGAAATCATGCATATCTATTGAAAATTGGTGATTTTTTTGTCTTTCGTGTATAAACGTGCAATTTTAATAACAATTCCGATGTTTATATTTGGCTATGAAATATTTGTTTCAATGTGCAATATTGTGATGAGTAAAAGCAGTGTTGGTTGATTCTTCTCGATGCTATCATTCACTGTGAAAATATATATTTTTAACAGATACTTTTTTATGATACAGAAATTGCTAATAGAGAGAAGATAATCTATCCACATTACAGTTCTTTCGTCAATGATTTTGATATATTAATAAAATCCAAGTCCTTCATTGATTTTAGCATCATTTTAAACATGACATTAAAAATTGTAACATTTTTATTGTAGTGCAATACAATGCGCATGTCTTTTACTGACTTTCATGAACAAATATTAAAGAAGAGAACAAATTTATTCTTTAACTAGTTAACAATAAAAATGCAAATGAACATTAAAACTTGAACATTACAGCAAAATTGCTTAACAATCTTTTGAATTAAATAAATCATTAGCTAAATCCAAGCTCAACAAATATTACAAATATATTTTAACTAATAAAGTCAACTCAATCACTTGCTTCACTGTGTATTCAGTTTCTTAATTAACAATTAACAAAAAGAAATAATAACGTCTATCAACTTAAAATTAATTAACCAATTTTTCATAAAAAATTATGTCTTAGATAAGAAGCTTCTAGTTTAAAACTTTACAATTTAGTTACAATTTAAAACTGACAGTACAACAAGTTTATTTACCTATTCTTGCATTTATTTGCTAAAAAATTCAATTAGCAAACTTACAAGATGTTAAGCCTAATATTAAATTACTAATTTTCTAGAACTATATATTCCATTAATCACCTCCAAAATTTTCATTAAAATTCTTGCAATACCGAAATAATTTCTTAACTTGAAAGACACATTTAATGTACACCACACAATTAATAAAAATAAAAATTTCTCCCATAGGCTGAATGTAATTCCTCAAAGTAATCCATCTAAAGTAGCCACATGAGCCAAATAACATCCTTCATTTTTACGCCGATGTCTACTGAGCTGAGCGCGCCACATAAAACCCTCTCCGCATGCGTAGCAATGGAAATTTTTCTTGCCCAAATGGATGCCATTGATATGTTCCTTGAGCGAGTTACGATTGTCAAAAGAAGTGTTGCAAACGGGACAAGGCATGATCTGACGACTGACAACTTGGCGAAGAATATCATCAGCAGAAGAAAGCATCTAGAGGGGCGAAGATTTAACAGGAAGAAATGTTTAGTGTTGAGTTAGAGAACAAAGA
Organism: Oconnorella tubifera; assembly: GCA_034700105.1. Lineage (NCBI taxonomy): Eukaryota > Metazoa > Annelida > Clitellata > Enchytraeida > Enchytraeidae > Oconnorella > Oconnorella tubifera. Next base: position 18,710 of record JAQIXG010000461.1, read on the forward strand.
TTAATTAAACAATTGACGCAATCAGATAAATTTATTACAGAATCAGACACTGTAGGAACAGTAATGTCACAATTACACTGACAAGTTATCGTAAACAAATGCAATATGTAAATAAGAAAAACGCCTACAGTAAATATAAATGTACGAAAATAACACATTAAAGAGTAAACTCATATACACATAAACGTTATGTAAAATGAGTCTAATCACAGAAATCCAATCTCATCCAAAAATTAACACAAATTATGTTTTTCTCATGTAATCATTTACAACATTTAAAGCAAATCTCCCGCAAGTTAATCTGTAGTGAAACCTCATTATCTATCAATCCCCGCCCTTTTAACCCAGCAGCCAATCATAATCAATTTGGATATTACTTAAACATCAATCCAACCACTAGGATTATAAGATTAAGCCTAGTACTCAAGAGTTGGGCTTGATGAAATCTAATTTACAAGTTGAACAATTAATATCAACTAAAAATATAATAATATAATAATAACTAAGACTTAAAAGTTCTGGATGAAGTCATCTATAAATTGACAAGATGCTAGTTCTCGCTACTGAAATCCAAGCAATGCCGCTGAATTAGCACTATGACACGTTCCCATTGTCCGTTTATGTTTGCTCAGCTGAGAACGCCACATGAAACTTTCCCCGCAAGCGTCGCAACGGAAACATTTCTTGCGGAAGTGAATGCCATTGACGTGTTCCTTCAGAGAGTTACGGTTGTCGAAGGGCATCTGGCATATGGGACACGGCATGATCTGACGACTGACTACTTGACTGAGGACATCTTCAGCAGATGATGGCATCTACACGACAAGAGGAACAGCAGAAAGATTTAGGACGTTTTCAAATTTACTTAAGATTTAGTTATTTAAATCATCAGGATGCAACAAGATGTAGCTACCTATTTAATCACATTTTAAATAGCAATTCAAGCCATAAATACCACTGCTAGTATACTGCGTGATTGTATGAAACAAAAATAATAATCAACGCAATATTTGTCCTTAGAAACTTTTGGCTAAATACAATTCAAGAAAACATCAGATGCAAAATAATCATAGAGTCAATAAAATTAACGCGCAATAATAAACATAATAAAAATAAACATCACAAAATAGAATTGTAATACACGAGAAAATAATAAATTTCAACGTTATAATGATACTGATAGCTACAAACCAATTACATATATTTCGCTTTGAAATGCCTTTATACTCTAAAATAAAACTTTTAAGTTAAAGCAATAAATTGACTGAAACCCAAGGGGTACAGGGGGTAATCAAAATAATTATTATCATAACTAAACAGCCATCATATAAATTTAAGAAATCAGTTAATTTAAATATTCATTTTTTATAATTCTCGCAGGTTTCTGATTTAACATAACAAAATGTTCACAAACGCCTGCGTAAATTGAAGTAAAAAAATTAACAGTGGAAATATATGATTCGGAACTTGCTTTTCTTTCACCACAAATCGCTTTCCACTAAAATCATATTGTACAATATTTGTCATTATAAGATTAGATAAATAAGTAAAAGATACCGTAAGTGTTTTTTTAAAGATTGAACAATTGAAATTAAAATTGATTACACCCCCCTCACCCACACACACACGCACTCAGTTTCTTTCCCTATATTCAACACTTGTAAAAAATCAGTAAGTACTTAGAAGATGTAAAATAATCAATCAAGTTTCAAAGTTACAAAAATATAATTATCTCAGCTAAAAGAAATATATCCAAACACAAAAAACTTAACTAATCATTTAACCTTGAATTACGACTTAAACTCAAATTAATTCTCAAATTAAATTCTATCGTTCTATGCAACCATTAAAAAGAAACTTTCTACCATTCCTTATACAAAACTCCCAACAACGTTTCAATATCATTTCAAATATGAAATCATTTAGCTGTATAAATCAGTTGTACATTTGATCATAAAGTGAAGATAATCCTGCCGATCTACAAGCCCCAAGTTTTCTCCTGTGCGCACTCAGTTGTGATCTCCACATGAAGCTTTCCCCGCACGCCTCGCATCTGTAGCACTTCCTACCAAGATGCAGCGCGTTGATGTGGTCCCTCAGAGCCTGTCTCTTGTCAAAGGGCGCGTTACACGTGGGACAAGGCAAGATGCGACGCTCCATGACACGACCAAGAAAGTCATCGGCTGATGTTGTAGCCTAGCGGTCAATATGCATAAAATGTGAAAATTGGCGTATTGATCAATTTTAAATTGTTTACTCTAATAATGATATTTTACAATTTAAACTGTAAATGCTAGATTACAATTTAGCTGTAATGCTAGTTTAATGAAAGATAAATGATAAATGAAGAATAGATCTATGTTACTGATTCAGAGTTAAATAACAAATTATGGCTGCAATAATCTAATTAGTAACAACAGGTACAATATTTTAAATATAAAAAAATAAATGATCATATAGGCTTATCGGTTATATTATTAGAGAAAAGTTTAGTTCAAAAATATGTACAAATGTGAAGGCATTCAAATATTTCATATAATCATATACATAGAGCAAATTGCGTAATAATAGAAACTGAAAATTTAATGATACAATCAAACTAACAGGCGCCTGTAAGTTAATAATATCCACTGAGTGTATCTTATAATTCAGTCTCAGAAATTTCGCATGTTCAATTAAATCATCTCAACAAATGGCACAGACAACAAGCTAAATAGTAATAAAATCAACATTTTTAAACTTGACAAATTTCACGATAAATCTCATAATCCAGTTAATATATCACATCCTCCCAGCAGAAAAATCTAACTTCCCCATTATTCAGCTATTCCAAATCCTACAGAACATATCATAACCCAGAAATTCAAAATTCAAACATTTAAATCCAGCTAAACTCGCAAATATTTCTATAATCCAAATAAATGAATTGACAATGTGCCCATCATTGTCAGAAGCCACTTGGACTGACTGGTCCGCTATATGGACAAGCGCCCGGTGTTCTTCTATGCAAGCTCCTCGCTGCTCGGTACATGAAACTCTCCCCACACGCCTCACATCTATAGCACTTCTTATGGAAATGTTTCGCGTTAACGTGATCCCTCAGCGTGTTACGATTGTCAAAAGACATGTCACATCCCTTGCAGAGATGGCGCATCACTAGTCGACCGAGAAAGTCCTCCGCTGTCGTTGTGCCCTGGTGAGAATACGCGTTAATAAATATTATACGAGTGATGACATCAAAATTAAAAATTATGAAAAGGCGATAACTATGAAAATCCTTAATTAATTACATTATTTGATATGATATATACTGGTATTAGTGGAAAAGTATTAAAAATTATTTCACTTTAAAAAAAATCAATGGAATGTAAAAAAAAACTAAGAACGCACTCTAACAGATATATTGCATAATGTATAAAACGAAACATTACAATGATCAGAAACAGCACATTTCTGTGCTTGCTATGCACTCTACCAAAGGCATGTTTTTGCAACTCTATAATTAGTTTTTATAGCATCAACATAAATGGATAAGTTTAATGAAACTTTTATCTATTCCATTGCAATAGTAACCTACAAAAGTAAGTTCAGTTTTAACAAAAATGAAACAAAGTCATCAGATTCTATGCTCCATTCTTGCTTCTTATCGCCCCCCCATCCCTCCCCTCCCCTATATTAAAAGTTCTCAGATTCGAAATAGAAAATGTACACAGCATCAACATTCAAAGCAGCAGAAAGAATTAATACCTCTTGCATCAAAATACAAAAATAATTTTAAATGAGTCTATATTCTCTAGATATTTGAGTAAATAATAACATAATACAATCATAAAACAAATATTAAACTATTACATTTAGAAAATAATAAGAGATTGGAATAAAAAATATATATAGAAATGTTACATATTTAGAAGTAATTAGATATGATTATAAAATTTCGATCAAGTTACAATATTATAGAATCAATGGATGCTTAACTAAAACATAAACAATGTTCCAATTAAAAGTCATTACATGTACTACTTAACTACTTACTTAGCTTTAAAACTCGCAATTATACCTTTATCCCTCCAATACAATAAAATGTCAACAAGTTAATCACTTTAAATTTCAATAGTTATCCAAAAAACTCCAAAACATATAAAAATCTCCTATATTCTCTCAAAAATCACATAGCGTCCAATCCCTCAAAGCCGAATGCCTGTTGCGCGGGACACAACCCCGGCACGTGACGATGTCGATGCAATCCAGAACGCCACCGGAAGCTCTCGCCACACGCTTCGCAACGACTGCACTTTTTGTGGAAATGAATGGCATTAACGTGATCCTTGAGTGCTTGACGTTTCTCAAAGACCACGTCGCAACCGGGACATTTGAAGACGCGTCGCTCGATGGCAGACTGATCCAAGAAGTCGTCCACAGAGACACCTCCCTGCCAGAAATAATGTGATGTTGAAAAAAATAAGCAAAAAAAATTCAGTATTTGAAAGAGACAAAATGTAATAAGTATTGAAAGCTTGGAAGTAATGCTACAAATGTGTGAAACCATACTACTTGAATGATAAGTATGAAAAGTTTATCCATTAAAAACAAACTACAAGAGAAGTAGAATTTTTTCAAAAACTAAGTGTTTTGACACCTAACTGTAAATATTTTGATGGCATCCTTTAGATATTAATATAATCGGCTATATCTATAAAATTTACCAAATTACTGTCAGTTATTATGAACATATCTAAATAATATTTGCAATGTTTGATATTCAGTATTATAATATATGCTAACCAAAAATCTGAGTTTAACAATTGTTCAAGTAATTTATTGAGAGTATTAAGAAATACAACTATGTCAAACAAGAAATCATGGCACAATACTGGCAACATATTAAGCACCTATATCAAATAAATTAGCAAAGTACCTCAAATGCACTCAAGTCGTAACAGTTAATACTTATTCATATAATACTTTTATCATAGATCAATTCAAAATTAATTAAGTGCATTAAAACGTTAATTCTAAATTGGCAAGAACTAAATAAGAAATAAAATAATACTTATATTCAATATCGAATCAATAAAAATATATATAAAAAGGGAAAGATGAACTGACAAAAATTAAATAAAATTAACTCAGAAGACACAGAAAATTCTAAAATAATTTTCGCAGAAAATTCTGGGTCATTGACACTTAACAAGACCTTATACGTTAATAACAGTTCAATACAAAATTTAAAATTTTAATTTCAAACATTCAAAAAGTCTTATACATCTGCAAAACAGCTTAAACTAAAAAACATCAGCGTCTGTTGAATTAAAAGCATTCCTTTCGAACTCCTCCCAGCTCATTCCTATTCATTTGCAGCCTTCAAGAGGTCCGTCAAACCAAAACCCTCCGGTAGATTGATACAAGGACAAGCTCCAGGGTGCCTCCTGTGTCTCAACAGCTGCGTGCGCCAGTGGAACCCCTCGCCGCACGCCTCACAACGACACGACTTCTTCCGGAAGTGCACAGCATTGACATGGTCCTTGAGTGACTGTCGCGTGTTGAAGAGTGAGTTGCATGCAGGACATTGAATGACATGACGAGCTTGATCCAAGAGATCACCCGTTTTCAGTATTTCCTAATGGTGGTGAAGCAGATCATACAACAGTGTAAGAAACTTCACAATTACGTAACAATAAGTAGTTTTTAAATTAATCACGTTATAAAACAATTTATATCCAATTGCTTCTTTCTTAAAGGGATAAGTGTTAATATGACTGTTTCTATAAGTACTACTTTAATTGGCGTAACTATTAATATTTTATTATTTAATTTATTATTGGTGAATTTCAATTATCCACAGATATAATTAACATAAAGATAATGTGTTACTGACAATATGAATAGGCCAAAATCATAACAGAAATGAATTCACAGTTCAGAATTTGAATTTTTTGCACTAGACAGAAACAATATTGCAGGCAAATACTTATGCATAAACCAGGCAATAAAGAGAAACCGGACAATATATGATTACAATTTATATAACATACAGTAATTAAACACAGCTGCTGAGAAAATATGAATATTTAGTATGATCAGAAGTACAACTAAAATTTATTCAATCCACAACTATTAGATAACCAGACACATATAACTTAACCAAAAAGTATTTAAAAGAAACTGTGATTGAGATAATAATTATAAGTTTAAATAATCACCATAAGTTTTAAACAAAAGAAAAAGCATTTAAAAATTACTATTCATTAAGAACTTAAACTTGCTGTTCAGAGCAAAGTTAGCAGCCTTTAATTGGAAAATATAATAATTCAAACCAAATTCAATTAAATGTAAATTTAAAAAATTCATTACAAGACAAATACGTGCCTTCTAAAAATTATCAAGGCTTAACTAGTGTTCTCTAGCAAATATTTAAATATACTCAAAAAGTTTCATATCCTTCGTTACATGTTGCATGATACAATGTAATTTTCTAAAGTCATCGTATCTAATTATTTAATATAGCACAAGTCCAAGAGCTTCGATTTACAAAACATGATATAGTCCATCGCATTGTTGACCAACAATCTCAAAATTCAGCAAATGCTGAAGGCACACCAGAACACCGACAAGCGCCAGGTTTTTTACGGTGATTCCAAAGCTGCGCGCGCCACAGAAAACTTTCCCCGCAAGCATGGCATATGTAGCTCTTCCTGCGGTAATGCATGGCATTAACGTGATCCTGAAGGTCTCGACGAAGTAAAAATGACGCATTACACATCGGACATCGCATGACTTTGCTTGATGCTGCACGTTCCAATAAGTTTTCCATTGACATATCCTACGAGGAAGAAGAGAAATAACAGCCTCATTCGAAAATCTTTAAAATATTGCTATAAATAAGGCAAAATTCTAAATATATGTATTGATGGAATGTCAATGGATTTAATGATAACTGAAATTTCTTATATAATGTTTACAAAAATTACCATTACAGTCAAAAATATTTAACTGCAAAATTCAGCTAGAGGAAATTAAAGAATATATCATCAAATATGCAAGGCATTGGAGCCTTAATTATAATATAATTAAACATAATTCACATAACTAAACTCAAATATTCAGTTCTCAAACTGGCTTCTAATTTATTGATTGAACGGTATTAAAACAGCATATAAATTTTCAAAAAGTTTCCATAGTATCACCCCAACTCCATTATTTCAATATACATTCCTCATGATCATATCATAGATAATATATTAATTTCATAAATCAATAGTATATACACATTTGTATCCATTAAGTAGAATTTTTACACTTGATATAAGATCAGAAACAGAACAAAAACTAAATATAAATACAAAATCTGCAATAAATAAAACCACAAATAATCAATCTACACTTACAGTAAGTTTATTAAAAAATTGCAACGTCTTTACATAAGTGTAACGCACATTCTAATACAATATAAATAGAAATTCCAGGTCATACTTTTTAAAACACAAGCACAATTGACCTTAAAATCAAACATAGAGAAAGAGTTAAAAAGTTAACTCTACAAACTACAAAAATTATATTAAGTCAGCACTAATAAACAATTATTTAGCAATTAACTCACTAAACAAATATTTATCATTGATTCCATTTTGTGACAATTTCTCATTAAAAACCATCATGTCAATAACCCACACATTATGACACTTGACAATTCAGCAAACAATAAAGATCAGTCATTTCAAGCTTTAGGCAATTGGTCCAGTTACCACAACATCTGTAGCTTCTACAAAAATTAGTAGTGTCGGCTCATCAACCAGTCAGTGTCAAACTGCACATTGCAATAAGATGCTTATTATTTATGTCCTTGTACTGCTTAGTGCCTTTATGATAACAACAAACTTGATACACTAGCCATTGTTAATTTGTAATAAAAATTCAACTTAATTGTCAGGACATGTGTCAGGACACAGTACATGCAACCTATCAAAAGATGTCTACATTACGAAAAACAAAATTCAACTAAGCCATTTTATTGGATTAATTTGAAAAAACCACAAAATGTGATCAAGACATCAAGGGTCTCTCTCTTGCTGTGTTGAAGTTACTCCAATGTGTGGACATGCCCCAACAGTTCGTCGATGAGTGCTGAGCTGAGCGCGCCATATAAAACATTTCCCACAAGCGTCGCAGCGAAAACTTTTCTTACGAAGATGAACGCCGTTAAAGTGCTCCTTCAGTGAACTGCGATTCAGAAATGGCAGGCAACACATCGGGCAGTTGATGACTTTCTGACTGAATGCTTCAGCTTGACGTAGGATATCATCCGCCAATGCCTACACGCAGGCAAAAGATAATCACATCTTGGTCAACTTAATTCATTAATTAATCCCAATAATGTACCCAGTAATCAAACTTCTGTATAAATGATATTCACTATTTAGATAAATAAAATGTATTCAGTGTAAGATTCTATGTTATCGTTTTTCAAATTTAAACAATAAAACGTAACTTCTAGACAACTTATAATACCTCTTTGAAAGCTACATAGCTATGAAAATAAAAAATTGTATTTGTTTAAACGTATATCCTTATAAATTAAATATAAGCATATCTTGTAAACTCAGTAGCTCAAGCAAAACATCTCTTTTCCATCAGAACAACAAAGCTATTAATAGTAAAATAATTCATACACTGACTGAAATTTAATCATTATCAAAATCTCTACTGCATCTAAAACCACTACTAAACTATCATTCATAGATTTGTAATTTGTGCAGCTTAAAGACATATACAAATATAGTACTAATTTTCAACTACCTGTAAAGCATTTGTAATTACCTACAAATTAAAAAATTAATTAACAAATTAATTGATATTATTGATTTATTAAAATTAATGAGTTCATTCCTAATTAGCTAAGACAAAATTAAGTAGAATTAGATAATCTGTAATGATATTGTGACTACATTATACATACCCTGTAACTTTTAGCATTGCTCCCTGGCTCTCTAGTTTCTATAAGATATTTTTTCTAAAACTAGTCGCCAAAACTAATAATTTCGTCAAATTGTCCTTGTCCAGAACTTATAAAAATTTACTAAAAATTATCTTTTTATTGATATAAAAATTACGCTATTTATCTATTAATATTTTCATAACGTCAAAAGTTCTTCAGGTAATATGAAATATCATCAAACTCAATGTCTACAAGTATACCTAGCATAGTATCTTTATTTATATAGCAATAAGAACTCAAGATACCCAATGAAAACTAATAATACAACAACAAATTTTAATGGACAACAGTTTTTATTTTCACAAACAGAAAAATTACACAACAATAAAATCAATTACATTCCATAAATTTCAATAAAAAACTGATCAAAAAAACTGACAAAATATAAAACGTAAGATATAATGATATACAGGAAGACAAAATCATTTTTGCTTCTTGTGGCAATTGCTGATACAAATGTTTTGTGTGAGCCAGTATTTCAGGTCATGGATGGTATTTACTAAGACTAATCCTTTTCAAAAAAATGTAACTAAAAAGAACAATTTTTTATTTGCCAATAAAAAAAATCGTAAATTAATTACCGGAGTGACTAACTGAATAAAAAAATTCAACTCACTGCATAAGTAAATAAATAAATGACCCTACACATCTCTACCCCTATCCTATTACATATGAACCGTTTGCCAAAACTGCATAATTTTTATGAGTAGTATAAAATTAGAACCCCCGTCATCACAGAGAATTACAAAATGCAAATAAATTTCCAGCAACGTTTTCCCTCACTATGGACTTTACTAATAAACACCACTAGTCAAACTGGCCAACAACGCTTTATCAGAGCGACACTGCGCGCGATGATTCTTCAAAGTCGAGCGCCACTTAAACGACAGTCCGCAGTCAACGCAACGAAAACTGTACAGCGACAAATGCGTGCCGCGTATATGGTCTCGTAATGTCTGTTTTCCCTTTAGTATCGCGCCACACACTCTACAATTTAACGTCTGATTGGCGGCTGACCATGGGTCGTGGTGATTGAGATTTGAGACCGATGCAACATTGCACAGAGACTCTACTTCTTGGCTGCATATTTCGTCAGCAGTCTGCAACATATGTACAATACACAATGTATGTTGCATCATGATTGCGTGTAATACCGGTACAACATACAGTGTATATTGCACATCATTATTGCAGGTAATACAACATACAGTGTATATTGCATCATTATTGCAGGTAATACAAGAAACAATGTACGTTGTATTACCTGCAATAATGATCATCATCATTATTGCAGGTAATACAACATACAATGCATATTGCATAGTTATTGCACGCAAACATTGTAAAACAATATACAATGTGTATTCTGTCTCTGTGCAATATTGCATAACAATATAAGGGAAGGCAATAAAAGATATAATGTAGCATCAATATTGCATCATCTTCATAATATCGTGTTTGTCTTTGCATTTAGAAGACAATTATAGCTAGCTAACAAGCTGCCGCATAATAACACTATGCAGAAGTACTACGGTATATAAGCTTCATATATGCACTCAATAATTATAATTCTTAATAGCATTTATAACCTGAAATTGAATTAATCAATTCGCATTCAAAAGTTCTGCAAAAACTGAGGACCCATAAGAAACACCATACATGCAACAACTGCGAGCAAAGAGAATCCCAAGATGATAATACATACAAGTTGCAATGGACTGAACAACTACACGATAATGAATGGATTATACAGTAACCTAAACCTATATCACGGTTTCAGCAATCAGCGAGTTAAACAAACAATATTTCATTCCATGAATATACCAGAGACAATAATGGTTAAATGAAGAAAGAGAAAATATAAACCACAAGATAATGTCAAGAAGTAAAAACATATATGATGAATATTCTAGCAATGGGTTACGATCGGATACAAATTCTCAAAACTATCCCGGGGGATTCTCTGGTCAGTCCAATTCTTCTAAAAACTCATCTTTATCCGTCATAACTTTGTAACATCTTTCATGACTGATTGTATCTTTTATTTATGTCTGTAGATTGTCTCCACCTCTGATTATTGCTTTCATTTTTTGTACGAGTTTTGTACACGATATCTTTGTAAAGTATATTTATACTTTTTATACAATTTATACTGTTTATTTATATAAATTGAATAAAAAAGATTAAACCAATTTAATTGAATAAAGATCTCATTTTATTCTAATTTCACACTTTCCTATAACACCAGTAATTAATATAAAGACAAAGACAAAATATTATTAGAACGCTTCAAATATTTATACAAACAAACATTTCAGGACTAAAATAAAATGTATTATCTTGAAATAGAAATGATATATAAAGATACGTCTGGCAATAATTTTACATACTATCAAACCCATGACAAACAAAAGAATACACATTGTATATTGCTTTAATACCTTTCAACAGCTAAATAATTGTCAGTATATAATATCAGACACTACATATGTTACCAGTAATTATTTGCATATAATTATACCAAAAATACACAAAATGCTAGACATTACTCAACTGCAAATGTATAAAATTAATCCACAGACACACTATGTTAATAACGCAAAAGATCAAATAAACGTAATCTTAACTATCAAATTTCTGATTTTTTTATTACAAAATAACTTCAAAATATATGAAACTACTTAACAATTAAGATAAACTGAAACAATTAAGTCAATAATTACTTTACTACGTAACTAAATAATAATAAACGCATCTTGAAATATATTGCCACATGCAAAATCTGTGAGACTGATATTAAAAACTCAAAATTTTAAACGCGTTCCTTTTTACAATCAATCACAATATTCTATCATAAAACAAATTTTCTTAACCGTACCTTCAAACTCAGAATAAAGAGCAAAAAAACAACAAAAAAAATCATCAAAATCTCACTAATTTACAGAAACCGGCGAAAGAAATTTTAAAATAAGCAAAACAGCGAAATGCAGCAAACCCTTTGAAACTGGTGCGAATGCGGCGCGATTTCAATCAACTTTTTCCTATATTTCTTAAATTTAAAAATGGAATTATCAAATTTGTGCAATAAAACGGATTTAAGCTATGTACATTTTTCAAAAAATAAAATTTAAAAAATTCCTTCAATGTTCTACTATGCCGTAGTTGTTGCTCATTATTTTTAATCCGTATAAATTATATCATCTAAAAATCAAAAAAAAAGTATACGTTTCTAAATTTCTATACCCTAATAGAACTGGACTAAGTGTAACATTCTACTGACAATATAATTCAATATTAAAAACACTAATAGACTCAAATTGAGACCGCAAGAAATGTAATGAGATGGCTACTACATCTATTAATATAATGTTACATATATTTTTATATTCATCATATGAAATTTACTAAATCGCTTAATAAGTGCAAATAATGAATGAAATTTTAGCGTAGATATATTTTTCAGTTCAGAATTAATTTCTGTCAAATTTTCACTTCGTTAAAATTACCCAGTCATCGTATTTGCCACAACTAAAAAGAACCCTCGTGCAAAAACCATATTTTCTTTACGCGGCATTCAACACACCAGCATCAAAGGTTCCACTGCGCAAATAAATCCAAATAAAAACTAACCTGAGAGAAATCATTCATCCCTTCACCCCCCATCCCCTCTACCCTCTGTCTCTTCACAACACCTCCCCTTCCCCCCATCATTTTAGACCCCAAAACCGACCGCTTCCGAGGCTTCACCCCTCCCGCCTGATTAGCATTCTCAAAACCCTGCACATCTCCCCCCTCCCAGTCATTTCCCTCATACCCCCCATCGTAATCATACCCTCCCTCTCCCTCGTCAAATCCCTCCAGTTCTTCCTTCCCTTGCCAGCCGTAATAATCATACTGTTCCTCACCAAAATCCTCATTAAATCCTTCACCATCATCTTCCTCCCCTCCGCTCTGTATATAAATACATCCATCATCCGCATTAAATTCCCGTTTAACGTTCCCATGATTTTCCCAATCATTTCCCGTCGCTTCCTCTGGGAAATCATTTACAATCTCCGATTTAACAGTTCTGGAAAAACTGGCACCATTGTTATGTTTTTGTTTTTTTGTACTCGATAAAACTTTAGATTTGGATGACTTAGCGGACCCCGCTGCGGCATTTGACGAATTGTATAAAATAAGAGAGGACTGATCAGTGTTTGGAATTTGGAGTTCTCTTGTTCTAGGTGGAGGAATGTTGAGGGGAAGTTTGTTATCGTTTGAATTGTCATCAAGTGTAGCGGAATGGATGGTTTCATTGAAACTGAAGAGAACGACTTCTTGTTCATCCAGTGTGATGCCGATAAGGGCTTCAAGACAAAAGTTGTTTGAGAAAGAAAGGCCGTTTTTACAGAGAAGCAAAATAGCTTCCGAGAGAAGCTTCTTTAAACGAATTTTATCGTCGTTTGCGACCATTTTCAATACTGTCCGGTATAATATACCTCACCTTTTTGCTTGTAATACTGTTATGTCATAGATTGTGAATTTGAATTAGTGCATAACCGATTGGCATTTTTCTGCCGATTCCGGATACCGGATATCTGAAATTTGAAATGGCCGATTCCGGATACGATCGATCCGGATAGCTGAGAACCAGATAGTCAAATATGTCTTTTAGATATTTAGTTCTTTATTATCACTGACATAATGAATGCTTGTAATATCAATGCAATATTTAGCTGCAGTTCTCTCTGTTTACACAGTGT
>JAQIXG010000462.1:0-32398 GCA_034700105.1 Oconnorella tubifera
ATTTTTTTTTGATATATATGTATGATGTTTAAGAATGTTTGATTCGAGTTTATTTAGTTTTTATAGTAAAACTTGTCGGTGATATTATGGTGCGCGTTCTAGGTCGTCGTTGCGTTAAGAAAGAAATCGAAGAGGAACAATTTACTGATCTAGTCATTCTAATGCAAATGTTGTCAAATATACTATGCAAGGATTTCATCAGTTTTGCTTCAGGTATACTTTTATTATACTTTCAGCATCAAATTGTTTTATATGATTTTGTGGCATATTTAATGTACAATGCAAAATGTAAAGAAATGATTACATTTTCTTATCTTATTTTATTTATGGTTGTGTTAATATCTAATAATAATCTTTATGTTATAACATACAGATTATTCTTCTTTAATATTAACGCAACCATAAATCATTTTTATTGTTACGTTACAAAATATATATTTAAGTTCACGAGTATTTTTTTCTCATTGTTTTGTTATAAAGTTTATGTTTATGATTTTGTATTAAAATATTTAGATTTGAGCTGTTTTTTCATATTTATATTACTCCATTCAACTGTTCTATGATACTAATTGCCAGTTTCAGGAAGCGTACATATGTACAGAATGAATCCATACATACGTACAGATTCGTTAAAATTGAGTTTAAATTACGCAATGATTTTGTTTTAGTAGCGTGACGCCATTAAAAAGAGATGACGCTATGGTGCAATGAAATAGCTGTAATTGCCAAGGGCCTTGCATATTTTAACCAGTATATAGATAATATTAGTTTTGAGTTAAACAAGCTTCCTGGAATCCAACATAAGTCTATCGACATTTGGTCTATCCTAACCCTAACCCTAATCTTTCCTTAACCATAGCCCTAATGTTGTGGATCAAATGTTGTTAGACAAATTATCGGTAAACCTAGTGTTGTTGACTAAAAGTCTGTAGATGAATTATCACGCTATTAATTTATATATCGCGCTATTTTGCAGTATCTTTTATTCATTTAACAGGAGATGATAGCGTTGCGAAGACGTCTGTCAGTGCCGCGGATGCTGTTGTATTTGGTCTCGTTATGCTCGTTCCACTTATGACACCGGAACTTATCATGGTTAGAACATTCTAAGCTTTCACTCAATTTATTGACTAGATTACTGTATTGAGATCTTGTTAATGATTTATAATGTTTTCCTGTAATCGAACTGTATTGTAATGAATCAAATTTATCACAAACATAATCTAATAGCTTTTATTTTACTAAAAATGCATTTATTGTTGCTAAGTTTATTTGAGAACTATTTTCTATCTCTTTTTTATGAAAAATGAGTCATTTTTTAACGCGTCGTTATTTTTGCGTTTAGTTTCCCACGTTATCTAGCGCGTATATGAGTCTGGTGTCATACATGGCTGAGATCCATCCCGCGGATCTGTGTCGCTTGCCTGACGACGTCTTTCATAATCTACTAGCTGCGGTAGAACACTGCATTAATAAGTAATCATTTCTAATTTTATTTTATATTTAGTATTGTAGATTACTTATCAATATGTAATAATTTTTAATTTAATTTAAGTTTAATGTCATAAACTACATGATTGATGTCTCAGACGTTGTGCCCTGAGAAAACGGCCCTGACAAATAGATCCCGAGTATTAATTGTTGGGTTAGGGTTTAGGTTAGGATATTGGTTAGGGTAGGATTAAAGTTACAGTTAGTTTTAGGCTTAGGGTTGAACTTCAAGCTTGTTTAGAGTTAGAGCAGTTATTGAATGAATGAGTTTAGGGTTTTATCGAGTTTATGTATTTGGGGCCATTTTGTTGGGGTACATTCAGATATAGCTGTCAGTTATATGATGTTTAGTTTAATTTTAAAGAAGCTGAAAGCTAGTGTATGTAATTTAGTTAATTTAAATAACTTTAAAGATGTTACAACTAATGTACATGAAGTTAAAACTGCTTTTATGGAAATAGAATCACATTGGATTCAGTTTGTTAAAGTTTTAAAGTGTGTGATTGATTAAGGTGTTCAACTGATGTAGTAAAGTCATGCATGGAACTGTTGACTTCTCTAGA
Source organism: Oconnorella tubifera (assembly GCA_034700105.1). NCBI lineage: Eukaryota > Metazoa > Annelida > Clitellata > Enchytraeida > Enchytraeidae > Oconnorella > Oconnorella tubifera. The sequence continues at coordinate 2,055 of JAQIXG010000462.1, forward strand.
AACTCATATCTATCAGAACACCTCTCAGTGCAGCTCTGTTAAGCAAGCAAGTGGATCTAGGTTCTTAACTGTAAGTGTAAATTTATATTGTTACCATAATGGTAACAAGATAAATTGACCCCAAATATATTAACCGGATAAATTAACCCTGAATTCATTAACCAGACAAATTAACACTGAATATATTAGACAAATTAATCCAATATCCATTAATCTGACAAAGTAACACCCAATACATTGTCCCAAACTAATCAACCCCAAAGAAAATTTAATCAGACAAATTATCTTCGGATACATTAACCCATTAAATAGGCCTTACTTAATTAATTTAATATTAAATTTTAATTAACAATTGTTAATTATAGGATTATTAGTCTATAATTATATTATAATACTATAAGTTTCTACTATTGCATTAATAAAGATTTAAGCTTGCATTAAAAAAGATAAGTCTAGCTTTTACTGATAATGAAAATATAATATAATCTAATATAATCTGCCTTTGAATCTATATAATCTACTGTTGTGCTATACTTTCTCCGTGAAATACTGTTTTCTAGATTTACTAAAACTTCTTGTACTTTTAGATGTTTTTTGAAATGCTGTTACGCGACACATTTGATATGGATCTAGTCGATACTTTCAGTACAACATTCTTTACACTCATATCATGCCATCAGGTAGTTCTTGAAGTCTCTTTATTCTGTTCTTACTTTCTGGCAACTTTTGTATTTTGTTACTTCTGAAGCATTTCATTCGAAATCGGGTTCGAAATCGACAGGTCCAGGTTCGAATCCCGCATAGCTTACTATTTGTTTAACTAATAGTAAGCAATACTTATAATACTAAGTAATATAGTAGTAATATAATAATATAATAGTAAGTAATATATTAATAGTACTAATAATTATATTTAATATAATAGAATATAATGGAATTGCTACACCCTTTAGTAATAAGATGCTTAAATTGATAGCTACGTCTGAGATATCGTTCATATATCTAGACGTTAGACTTAACCTTCACTTTACAAATAAACTGAATCTGAATCCATGATATTTATAGGATCAATACAAAGCGCTTGTAAATGCTCTGCTGACTCAGCATGTTAACTCATCACACTATCAACGTTTAGTCGATGCTTTTAACGAACTGACGGCATTTGAAGATTCGCATCTACTGAATAGAATGTCAAAGATTAAGTTTGCTCAAAACTTTGATCAGTTTCTGGGTAATGTTCGAGGGTTTTTATGCGTTAGATAAATGATAGTAGGAAAGTTTGGTTGTTTTATGATGATGATGATTGATGCTAATACCAGGCAGAAATGTTTGTTAAATAGATTTTTAGGCTTTGTACATTTTAAGTTTATGTGTCTGAAGAGTAATATTATCTATCGTGCAAATTAGAATTCTTGAATAAAATCAGTGCTTTAATTATAAAGTTTGATTGTATTGATAAATATATTCTTAACTGTAATCGTATTTTTATAGAATCTTTTTAAATTATAATTTATAATAATTGTTTGGAATTATAATAAGGTAACGCAATTTATAGCAAAGAAATTATCGAATCATTTTGGTGTATAGAATTTGAAAATAAGATTTGTGCAAGAGTTGAGCAAAATAGCCATTATCTCAGCGTATTTCTAATACTAATTCTAAGTTTATTTCTAATTCTAAGTTTAATTCTAATCCTAATTTTAAGTTTAATTTAACAATCTGTGTATCTTTTCTATTACTGTTGAGAATATTGAATAGATCTGGAAGTTATTTTGATAACTGTAAGTTTTGTAATTTGAAGATTACATTTTGAAGTTTAACTCTTCAACTATTAAAAACATAAACTTAACTGTAACATTAATTTTAACTATAACTCTATATAAAATAGCCTTTGAAGATCTTCATAATATTATAGGAGAGATCGTTTATATTAATGATCAGTTTTGAATCTATGCACACAATACTGATTTAAAATTTAGACACCTCTTTTAAGTCCGCAAGATTAGCTTAAATCTGCTGCTATAGTTTGCATTTTACTAATTCTACTTTTGAAATTTATAATTGATGAAAAGAATCTGATGATTGTTTCAGTGTATTTACTACATCAATAATTTTCTTTATTTAATTAATAATTTAAAAAACTGTTTACGATATGCAGAAAGCGAATGACGAAAAACTTTTTTGTCAATTTTTATGTCCAATTTGTGATGGATAGGTTATTGATGCAGCATAATGTCTTTGTTTATGCTTGGCTTCCAAATGCGGTACATACACTAATTTTTTTAATATAATGAAAAAATATGTATGCGCATAATGCGAATATAATTGAGTATTATGTATATATTTATTATTCGGTATAAGTTGAATGAAAATGTTGTATGCATTTTATTTTTTAATTTAAATCTAAAGTTGAGAGAACATTTATTTTTGATGGTTTTCAAACTGTTTCATCATCAAGTTGTATGTTTATAATAGAAGCGTATTAATTTTTATATGCTGTTTTGTGAATTTACTCGATATAGTCTTCGGTTTGTATTTTATCGAATACATGTGTATATTTAAATTAATAACTTGCCTTTCTTGTTGTAATTTTTAATACTAAAGGCTATTTATTAGCATATTTTCTGATATTGCATTGAAATTTATGTGATTTACTGTTAAATTCTGCTATGATTGTGCCATTTTATTCACATTTACTATAAAATGAATATGCGTGTGATTATTTTCATAAAACACCTTTTTAACACGTTATTTTTTGCCGTATTAAATACATTTTTTAATTAGATTAATTAATTCATTAACAAATGAATGAATTTTAGGATTTGATGTAAATAAATCAATTTATATAAATTTAGAAGAAAAAGTTTGAGTAATTACTTTTGTTTAAACTTTTAAAGGATAATGAACAAAAATCTATCATCATCATTATTATCATCATCATTATAACAAACTTTATTATACATTTTGTATGTTTATTATCATCATCATCATCATTTTATATTTATTACAATGTTTTTTGTTGAATTTTTTTGTATATTTTTATTATCAACATTTCGCATTGATAGTTTTACGAATTCGATTACTTTTCCGAATATTTATAATACTTTTACGCACAACAAGCATAATAAATCAATCAGATTTGAGCTGTGTTTGAATAATTATAGTTTGCAAGAGGATGACAAAGGACTTAAACTAATGTGGAATTAAAATATCTTTAATACAATAAAACGGTGTTGGTTATAATAATTCTTCTGAAAAAGACAATAATATTCATATAAGCGTATCTATTATTATTTACGAAAAGATCTAATCAGTAACCACACATTTATTAAATACAAATAACATTATGATTATAAAAATAAAGTTCTAGGCACTTTGTCTTAAATTAAAATACAATTGCATATGTTCATAAATGAGACAAATCAATACAAATGCGAAATTTCGTATTTGAAATACAATACATATATGAATGCAAAGTAAAACACATATTGAATACAATATTGCAGTACAATTAATATACTTCATTAAAATGTAGTATATACAATTAACTTTTTCTTTTAAACTTAGGCTTGCTTCAATAATTATAATTGATCTATTTGAACAGATACTAAATTTAAAATCTAGTAATTAGCCTCTCTCGAAAATCGTACAAAATAGTATGTCAAAGTTCTTAAATAATAAAATTACAAGCTTTTAAAAAGGTGTCGAAAGTTTATCATTTTAATTTATTAAAATCACATAGCATTGTCATAATACTGACATTTTTACATAGCTATAACACATGTAAATCTCATTTTTAAGCTCTAAAAGTTTCAGCTCGAGTTAATTGTCATTGTCACATAAATAAATTGTATTTTACTAAATTCTTTTATAATTTACAGTTTATGATCATTTCTGTTCTGCCTTATATTTATATTCCTTTTTATTATATCGATATAACGTTATTATTTCCAAAATATCTATTTTTATTTCAGTTTCAGCGTATTTAATACGATTCATCATCGCCTTCATCATTATTATTCACTATAGTTTTAGCTTTACTAATCATAGAATCTTGTTCAATATTTACATCTTCTTTTTTCAAATCTTTATTTGTATTTTCAGCTTCACTTTTAGTTGCATCTAGTTTCAGTTCTTTCTCTTTCGAATCATGTGACTCTGGTTCTTTGTTATCATTCAGTTCTACTTTGTCATCTGTTTTCTCATTTACATCTATTTGGTTATCACTTTTAATCGTAATTTCGCTATTAAAATTAATTTTCTCTTCTTCTGCTTCTAATTTAACACTTTCTTTTATTTCTTTCTCATTGTCGACATCATCATTATCTTTATTTATTTCACTCGCTTGGTTATCATCTTTTTCTAAACCTTCCTTTATATCAACATTATCTTTCTCCATACTACTCACATCAGATATTATCTTTTTACTCTCCAACTTGTCATCATCATCTTCTTTTTTATCAATGGACACTTCCAACTTCTTTTCTTCCTCTTTCTTGTTAACCTCTTCAAACTTATTAGAATCATTTTTCACAACATCTTTCTTTTCAATCGCTCCAGTCTCTTCTAATTCCTCAACATCATCTTTTACAACATCATCACCTTTTTGTATTTCTCCTTCCTGATCTATCTCTCTTGCTACGACCTTATCGTTTTCTTGAAAACTGAACATTTCAGGCGTTTTAGCTACGTCATCCGCAGCTCTAACTGTTTCAGAAGAACTTATACTTTGGTCTTCACTAGTCGTCAGTGTTGTTTTCTCGAGGTTTAAAGACTCGGGTCTCGAACTTTTGAATGCCTGTTTCGCTCTATCGTCTTTTTCCTTCTTTTCTTTTTCATCGTTTATTTCTTTAGTTTCTTCCGTGTCATTTTCTTTTTCAGCTATTTCTTTAGCGATATCTTTTGATGCATTTTCCTGGTTATTTTCTGTTTCACTTTTATCAACTTTTACATCTTTATCATTTTGCACAACATCATCTTTCTCAATATTCTCGCTCTCTTCTTCCTTACCACCTTCTTTATCTTTACCTACACTTTCCTTGTTTTTATCACTCTGCTCCTCTCTCTCTTTCTCCTTCTCCTCCTCACGCTCTATTTTCTCTTTCTCCTCACTCTCGATTTTCTCATCATTCTCCTCTTTCTCTATTTTATTCTCTACATGTTTTTCTTCACTAGTTAATTCTTTTGACAAGTCTTTTTCTTTTGCTAAACTTTTCAAATCATTTTCTCCACCCATATCCCTCCCTTCCCCTTCAGTTGGAGTCAAATCAACCAAAGGTTTTGCATCACCGCTCGTCGGTGACTTATCCTTATCCGATGTTATCTTATTTACTATATACGTTTTGACTTTCTTGAATATCCCCATTTTTTCCATCACAGAATCACCGAAAGATGGCCCTTCTTCGTCGCTATTTTCAGCGCTTGCATCCTCCGGTTTCTTCAAAGTATCATTTTTACTGGATTCATCATCTTCTTCCGTAGATTTTGACACCTTATTAACGTCCTCCACTTCGCTATTTAAATCACTCTCATTAATTACGATGTTAGATTCATTGGTAATTGCGATTTCAACCTGCGATCCTAAAATCGAACTCCCAAGCAACTTCCCCTCCACCAATTGATCATCATCTTTATCAGCGATATACGTCGCACTGCGCGCTAGCTCTTTAGCTGATCCTGATAATGAATTTAACGTTCTACTGGATTGATCCCCTTTATTATCAGAAATATCGTTCACAGACTGTGCGGGTTTTAAGATATCGTTAAAATCTGATGACGATTGGACATCTGCGACAGATTGTGACCTTTGAACTGTTTGGTTTATGCCCAGTAGGCCGCTAGATTCATCACGTGGGCTTTGTAGGCTTAAGGCTGAGCTTGTTTTGTCTTCATTTGGACTTGTTGAGTCTTGACTCTGATAAAAAGAAAACGTATGGTGAAAATTACAAGGAATAAGTTTACATTTGTTATTGTTTTCACTATTTTATGTAGCAATTCTTTCTGATATGGCAAGAGGAATAACAAGTAGAAAAGTCCACTCAGAATATTGGTTACTCTTTTCTTGTTATGAATGACTCCTCTTATATTAAGAATACCTCATCTTATATTATGAATACCTCATCTTTTATTAAGAATACCTCATCTTATATTAAGAATGACTCATCTTTTATTATGAATATCTCATCTTTTATTAAGAACGATTCATCTTTTGTTATGAATGACTCATCTTTTATTATGAATGACTCATCTTTTATTGAATTATTCATCTTTTATTAGGAATGACTCATCTTTTATTAGGAATGACTCATCTTTTAATATGAATGACTCATCTTTTGTTATGAATGCCTCATCTTTTATTATGAATGACTCATCTTTTATTATGAATGACTCATCTTTTATTATGAATGACTCATCTTTTGTTATGAATGCCTCATCTTTTATTATGAATGACTCATCTTTTATTACGAATGACTCATATTTTATTATGAATGACTCATCTTTTATTATGAATGACTCGTCTTTTATGCGAAAATATCAGATTTTAGGTCGTGTCACACTTTTTGAATAACTTATTAAGTGATTCAAAAGCCAATTTTTTTCAAACTATAGGGGGGCTATCAAACTGTGGTACCCCCCTCCCTGCAGGATGAACAGTTTTTAATGTTCACGTTGTCTATAAGTCAATAATTAGAAATTTCTGACTTTTGTTGTTCAAAATCAATAACAATTAAAAGTCAGTAACATTAATTATAATTAAAAATAAATACAACTTAAATTTTAAAATTTTAAATTCAATTCAGTAACAATTTTACGTTGACTTGTAATTTGTTTCAAGTGCTTCGAATTTTTGTAAACTTCAATTTTTTTTAATTTTGTGTATTACTCCATTTTATATTATGAGTGAAATGAATTTCGAGGTTTAAATAAGTGTAGACTCACTTTCGATGATTCGTTTTCATTTGGTTTAACTCGCTTCATTATAGAATCTAGTTTCTACAACAAATGTCATGCAGTTTATACTTTATACTAAATAAAAATAATAAATTATATAAATTATATAATTATAATAAATTATAATACATTTTTCTTTTAATGCAAAATTCAATTTTTTTATACACAATCTTGTAGCAAAGCAGTATGTGCACATAAGCTCCTGTAAATATTTGAATTTCTTTGCATATTTCACTACCCAAAATAATCAGCTACAAATACTTAAGCTAAACAAAATTAAGAATAGGACTAAAATATTAAACAAAACGTCATTTCTTACGCGATTATCTGAATATTGACAATAATTGACTCCCATATTTTATTGTTCATTTTAATCTTTATCCATATATATTTATCAATATAACTATTTTGTGCTAATGTGACTAACATTAAGCAATAAATAAACAAACAAATATCTTATATTCAGATTTACAAATAATTGAAATAATTCTACCATTTGTAATGTTTTTAGTTTCTACCTTTTTTCTTGCTGATCTTTCTTCCTCATCTTTCTTTGCTTTCTCTTGTCTTTCCTTTTCTCTCTGTTCAGCTAATTCTTTTGCTTTGGCATCCGCTATTTCTTTCTGTAAATAAACTCACGCTAATTATAATTACAAATGTGCGATAAATGTCATATACTAAAATTTTAAACATTAAAATAAAATATTAAAAATTCATAGCATTTATTTATGAATTTTATCACGGTATAAAATATTCAGTAAAACGGTCAAATTTGAACAATTATTTAAGCTTTTAAATATTTTGCTGAAAAGTGGCTTTTAAAAAGGTGTCTAATACTTATAAGTTCTAACTTCCAAACAGAAAAAAATTCAAGTTACTTAATATTTGAATCTATTTTGCTTGCGAGCATCGCTTTGCAATGAACTTAAGCATCTTAACTTTAACTTACGCATCTCTTAGATGAATTAAAAAATCTTCGATGTATTGGCCTAACATAATATGACAATGCACAATTTTAAGTTAAAGTCAATAATATAGTCAATAAATGATAAAGATCACAATGTGAATTTTTCATCCTGCAATAGTAAATTCTTATAAGTATAGCAATTAGTTGATTAAAAAATTATCATTTACTATTAGAAAAGAAATAAATAAAATAGCTAATTGTAGAATTAATGCTAATTGCTATTAATCTATATTGACATATCCTGCTAGGCTAAAGGAGAAGGGCTTGTTACAAAGTAATATCTCACTACAAACTCTTTTTCTCACCTCTTTTATGTCTTGTTCTTGTTTTTCTTCCAGCAGTTTCTGTTTCACTTTTTCATCTTCCTCAGATTTCTTCTGTTTCTCTTCGTCCTCCTTTTTCTTTTCCTCAGCACGTAGGGTTTCTTCCTCTAATCGTTTCTGTTTCTCTATTTCACGTTGTTCCTCTGCTAAGCGTTTGCGCTCTGCCTCTTCTTTCCTTGAAGACAAGTTATTAAGTTATGATATAGTAAAGAGTAGTCAATTATTGTTTTATTTTTCATTAACCGTTATAATTAACAAGCAAATTATCAAATATGCAGATCAAGTAGTAGGCTTAGGGCCTAGGCTATATTTTGAAAAGTTCATTTTTCAAAGGTGTCAGTGGTACCGATTTTAATCTATTTTAATAGGCCTATATCTATTATCATTATTAAGTTCTATTATCATTATTAAGCTAAGACCCGTTGAATAATATTACAAAGATATTTTGATTCCAGTGTAAAATGAGCTGATTTCACTATCTTTACATACTTTTTCCTTCAACAAAAAAACCTTCAAATTAATATGAAGAAATATGTTGATTTTGGATATTGATTAGAGTGGTTTTAATTCTTATTTTTTTTATAATTGAGTCAAATATTTCTAATTGTACCAACATACCTTCAGCTGGAAAGTATTAATGAAATTGCTAATAGCTTCCATAACAGAATTTAATCTCTTTTAATTTTTTTTTAAACAATTTCTTTAAAATACAATGACAACAAATATAACCTACTCGTGCTGCTCTTTTTTCTGTTGAACTTCTTCAGCATCTTTCTGAGCCTTTTCTCTCGCTATCTTCCTTTGCATTTGTAATTTTGTCTTGTAATCATCAGCGGCCACGCCTCCTGCCCCAGTAGCTCCGCCTACTGCTGAGTCATCCGCCTTTGAGTCCTTCCCATTGGACGATGATGGGACTGACAGACGTGTAGCGAAATCTGGACCACTGTTGGACTTCTTGGCTATTGGTTTGGGTTTTATCTGTGAAAAATAACATAATCAATGTTAGAATTTATTCTATATAGCATTTTATAGTTTAGTAGTGTAATGTGATTTATGGTTTTAAAATTAGCTGGATAAATTATAAACCATCATACATTTATATTCATAAATCATTCATAACTTTAATCCATATATTTTGATTTAGACCTGTTACTTAAAAATACTTATATACAAGACCAGTCAGTAAACAAAAACAATTAGAGATTGAGGGTTGATACTTACTTATCTTGCAAAAATCTAATTTTACTACAGAGAATAATTGAAAAGAATCTATAGACTTAGTACGTAAGCCCTATTATAATAGTACTTAAATCTCAGTGCAAAGTTCATAATTTAAAACATTAAATATTAAAAAGTTACAAAAATTGACCTCTTTTTGTTTATCATCTTTAGGCGTCTCTTTAGCCCTAGTCTCTCTCGGCTTCGACGCCGATCTCCTCCCCACGTCCTTCTCCTTATTTCCCGTCACTTTCTCCGTCGAACTCGCCTTCACTAGTTTCTTTATCGTCCTTTTCTTTACTTCTTTTTCATTCGCTTTCGTCTTTAATTCCTTTGTTTGATTTCCCGCCTCGATCGATTTTTGTTTCTTTTGACTATTTTTAGCCTTTCCCGCCGAATTAGATCGGCGCGTTTTCGCGGGGATCTCACTGGTTGATCTACGCGGCATGGGCGTGGCATTACGGGGCTTACGGGGAGGGGCTTTACTAGCTCCGCCCAGTTTTAGGTCGTGAGAATTAGTTTTAGGTCTGACGTCATTGGGCTGACGTAGATTCGGGTCGTCCGCACGTTGTATTGGGCGCGAAAGTCGTTCGCTTGTCTTCTCGATAAGCTGCTGACGTTTGTGCGGACCGCCGCAGTCGGCGCTTTTAGAGCGGGCGTGAAATAAGGGCTCGGGCGAAACGGACCCTAAGTGGGGGAAAAATATTTATTTGGAACATTAATGTAGACATGCTCACTAAACAATGTATACAGTATGTATATATTATGCACTGTATAATATACAGTCAAAGTTTTAGTTGTCATTATGCAAAAACTTTTGAACAGGTAAGCCTACGCTTATGGAGCATTATTATTATATAAGCAGACACTATATAAACTATATAAACACTAATTAATTTTAAATTAATTTTATATTTTCATATAATTTAATAACCGAAATAGATTAAATGCAATAATTTATTCATATTTTGTGAATAAAAGTTTATCACTAATTTTCAAATAGTTGACCCAACTTAGATTTGAACCCACCAGCCGCCGGTTGATAGGCAGACGCTCTACCAACTGAGCTACAGAGCTGAGAGGAAATTGATCATAATTATGTTAGTATTTATTCGCTAGATGTCGCTAGTTCTTAAAGACAAATAGCTATTTTTTGTAATTTTTACACAATCAGAAATTGATGAGTTATTTACTGCTGACTGAAAATGACATCATTATAGCAAAGATATTGTAACAAATTCTATTTTAATAAAATAGTACTATTTACCATTAAAAAAATATATAATAGTCTCAATTCACTAAAAAGGTACATTTTGAAAATGGAAAGTTTACTATTTAAAATAACGCTAATTAATTCATTTCAATTAACTATAATTAAAAATCTATGAAATAATTGTCGAGATATAATTATGTTTAATTGGTGAAAAATACTGTACATTATAATTGCATATTCATACTACCATGCAATTATTTTAATGTGGTAACATCCAATTTTAATGAGCAATTCTAAACTTTAATTTTTAACATTCGTTTTTAAGTTTTCATTTTAGAATTATTCCAGTTCTTTGACAAAACATCTTCTTTCCAATCATTATACACTTTTTTATGCATAAATATATGTCTAGTGTAGAAAATCATATATATGGCTTCTGATATAACATTGGCGTAAATAAAGAGTGTGAGAATTGTGAAACTTATACCCCCCCCCCTCCCCCATTGCTGGTATATTTTTTGCAATGCTAAAAGTATTAATTTAAATTGAGTAGCAAGGTCTATAAAACCCCTTGCCTAAATTTGTGTCTCTGCCACGCAGGGGCGCCGCAATGATTTTATGAGTGGGGGGTGGGGTAAAAATGCCATGTTTTATCTGACATCTTAATATTTATTTGTTTTTTGAATGATTGTCTAAATATTTCGTTTTTTTGCCTTTTTTAAAAAAGGCAAAAAAACGAAATTTGTAGACGACAGACAGTTAACTGTCTGTCGTCTACAAATGCCCATGCTTTACTCCTGTTTTGCCAGATGTGGAAGGGGGTTGGCAAGAAGAGCAAAAGTCTAAAAATTGAAGTTCCTTCAACGCATGGGCACACATATTCAGACGGACAGTTACACACAAAACACAATGCCTTATCCGATAAAACACCTGGCTAACACGGGTTACGCGGTAGCATTAATATTTATATTTTATTATTTATTTCAAATTTGAGAAAAAAGTTGATGCCTAATTTTAAAATATTGACACGACCTATATTCGAACCCACCCGCTGACGGTTGATACGCAAACGTTCTATCAACTGAGCTACATGGCCGGGAGAAAGTTGACGACAATTATGTTAGCATTTATTCGGTAAATGTCGTTAGTTCTTAAAGACAATTAGTTAATTTTGTAATTTCTACACAATCAGAAATTGATGTTATATTTACTTCAGAACTGAAAATGACGTCATTAGAGCAGAGATATTGTAACAAATTCTATTTTTATTAAGGAATATATGTATCTAGTACAAAATCAATAAATGCAGAATAAAACGTGTCTTCTAATATAACAGAGGCGTAGCAAATGGGTGTGAGGGTTGTGGTGATTATAGCCCCCCCCCCCCCCATTGGAGGTAAAAAAACAATTTTTGCAATGTTAAAAGTATTAAACCATCGCGAGAAAATAAGCGTATACGGTATAAATTTTCCAGTGATGACTATAGATGGGTTGATGCAATTTAAACGCGATTTGTAACTATGACAATTATAGCTTACATTTTACTCCTATTAATCTTTATTTGTAAATTCAAATTGTCAATCTACTTTCTTTTTGCATATTGACTTTCATTTTTGTACCATGAATTGACGCAGTGGCTAACCGAGAGTGTATATTACTCAATTTTCAAGTGATGACTTTTTTGATTATCACTTAATTTTGACTGGCTTCCCCCACATGCTATAACATACTACTGGAGCCATACTACCGCCCCCTATCAAAGTACCTCCCGGGACACTCGCCCCCTTCCTTCCCCCCCCCCCAATTTTGAATTTAAGTGCGAATTTACAAATTTAAAATTGCTATAAAAAATTAGCTGAAAAAATTAAAAAATAACAAATAATAAAAAATAAAAATTATAAAAAATGACGTCTTAGCAAATTAGATTAATTTGTGGTCAACTTACTATATCTGGAGCAGAAAGCGGGGCACGTATCGGGGGGGATAGTCGCCGCGGTGATCGTCGCGGTTGTGGGCGGCCGAAAGATTCTGATCTGATAGGCCACCGTGGGGTTAGCGTACGTCGTGTGGCGCCCCATTACGCTGTGTGGGCGGCGCCCTGACCCGTTAGTACCGCCCACTGAGGATGATAAGGATGCTAAAAATAAATTACATTCCAAAAATATAATCGCAGTGTAGGCCTACAATGCACAACTGCGCGTAGGCCTTCTGATGTAGGCAGTAAGTTATACTATTAATCAAATTAGAATGAAAGATTATCAAAAATAAAGTGTTATAATATTATAGGAAAATATAAATGAAGTTCAATTTGAAATCGAGAGAGATTAAAAAATTCAACAGTTGAGTTAATTAACTCTCAAATTAATGCAAAATATAATTAAAAGCAATAAGCTCAAATTGTTCACAAATTTATTGCTTTACTTGTTGCAAGTCGTTGCCAATTATTAACTCATATTGATATTTAATTATAGGCTCTAAGTATTTAATTTGTCTGCAATACGGTGTTAAATTATTGTATACGCGAGCGTAATCATTATTATAATAAACTTTTTTATATTGCCTAATATAAATAATATATAACTTAAAATTACAAATAGGCTTATAAGATACTTTAACAAGTTAATAACTTATGTTTAATGCAGTGAAACTTGAATGAAGAATTAAGAATTAAATAATTTAATACATTAAATAATAAAAGTAATAATTATCTGCACATATAGTTTACGCATTATATTAATTTATCTTTCGTATAGTATTATCTATTTGTTTTAATAAATATTTCATCTTTTAATTTTTCATCATCAATATATAAGCTTACAAAATAGATAGATGTTTCTTTCTATTGTTAAATATCAAATCATGTCACAAATGTCATTATTGAAATAAATGAGTCACGATATTAATCTTCATATTGCATTTATTAGCAATAAATCGTTATGGGCTTTGATGCTTTATAACTCATGTACTTTTGTTTTAAATCACAATATGCACAAACGTTCAATATAATCATACGATGCGAACTAAAAACACAGCCAGATTTAAAATCAATGAAAGCCATTATAGATTTGCGCTTAATTTCGCACCTGTTCACACAATATTATATACAGAAGCTGAAACTGTCAAAGCGGCTTGCGAGATATAAAGGATGAACTTATTAAATCGATAAATTAAATTAGCGACTTATATTACAGCTAAATGACAGATGTGCACTATAGAAACAATGCCTGATAAATAATACTCAGCATTTTTTTAATAATATCGTGTTCGACTTTGTATTAATTATTTTGACAATTTTTTCAATTGACAGCATTTTAGTATCATACACTAGATATGAAATAAACACGTTAAAAAATACAAATAAATATTTAATAGTAATAAAATGAGTAATTCATTAATCTGAGAGAAAACGATTATAATGGAAAATCAATTTATTTGGCTTATAATATGAATTATTTCAACTAAATATTGCACATTACTGTTGTCTTTAGAAACTAGGGAAATATAAGCCTACAGAGCTCGTTATACGCTGATCTGCTATTTCATTGTCCAGTATTTTGCATAAATAAATAAACTTAATTACTTTGTGCGGTCAAACGATAGGCCTATATATGCGCTCAAATTTCCTAATGACCTTTTGTCAATTATTTTGATCCTTTTTGCAGATCTTTAAAATACAATAAAATCAGCCCGATAATAATTACTAATATGCTATGTATACATAGAAAATATGAAATCATGAAATATTTATCAATTTAGATATTTCATCATACCCGGAGATCTGCTGATGTCATGATCGGCTGATTTTGACAAAATTTGCATCTTTCTCTCCTGCAAGCATGAAAATAAGTACAGTACTTAAACGGGAACATAATCATTCCGCTAATTGTACATACGTGTTTGTATACCTTTATTCGTCAACAGCAAAATAAGTGAATAAATTAAGTGTAACGAATAGAAATTATAATTATTAAATGAACGACACGAATTTAACAGAAGATGAAGAATTATTTACTGCACCTCGTACAAAGTTACATTTTCGGGACTTATCGTGTGTTCCAGAGAAATAAATCATAATATGTCGTTAAATATAGCATTTCATATGTCAAAATGACAAACGTGTCATTTTTGTGCTGATTGATATTACAGTTATGTTTCAGCTCAGATTTAAATATCAGCTATTATAATAATCCGCATCATTATCATTATTACGACTGACATTATTATATGTTATTCAGAGCGTTTTTTGATCTATTTAAAAAATAAGCAATCATATTGATATAAAATTAGAATGACTTTATGCTTATTAATTATATCGCTATGATTGTAGACCTACCGGTATAAAATTAGTACAGCTAGTATGGAATAATAATGCAACAAAAATAAACGCGTAACCATCTTACATATAAAGAAATAAATATGAGAAAAACAACTAAATAAAATCAATAAAATAATATTTGGTAGCATATCGTAATTGTTAAAGTTCACAAAGTTGAACTTTGCTTTCCCAGTAAACGCGGATTCGCTGTATTAATTAATGTAGTTAATTAAAATCCACAAATAGGTTTATTAGAAATACAGCAAACTGGTAACTAATAAACCGATATAAGAAGGAAGTAATTTATCTTGAAGCTACTGTAACACTTTTACTGTTTCCCCAATCATAAGAATAAGAGTTCATAGTACAGTTGTATAGCATACCGACATACTCCATCCTGTATAATAAATAATTTATTACTAATTTGGCAATTAATGTTAAGTTGCAGTATCCAATAACAGTTTTCTAAGTAAATGCATGCTTTTTTCATGAATTCTTTTCAACTGTATGTGCTTACGTACATCCGGCTTCAGTTAAACGAGCAAAGTTCATTAATGTTCTCATCTCACTGGTGAGAGTCAAACACTGCGGCATATAAAGTATATAATCCGTTGTTTTCTCTAATGATATGTCATTCAGAATTCAGATTTAGAATAGACTATACCAAACTAATAATCTTGCATCAGTTTATAGTTAGTTTTGCGAATCAAATTGACAGGAAGTTAGATTTTACGACTTTATACATACTTTATCTAGTAAATACTGATAGCTTCAGTTTAAGTGTTTTACTAAATACAAAACTTCTAATAATCGATATCAACTAACAACGATACTCTTTATTAAATTTATTAAATTATTAAATTCGACAAAGTATACAATGATGGAAACGAGCCTAGACTTATTTCATCATATTTCTACTGACAATGAATCGGTTATAGCAATCGCTAACAGCTCTACTAACTTTGATCAATCACATTTTGGATTCATCATCCCTTACAACCAACCATTTAATTTATCATTGGAAGAATGCAAATCTCAACTGTTTTCCAATTTGAGATTTCAATGTTACAGCATCGTGGAGAAATACGTTGGAGAATTATATGGTATTCGCTTTTTAATTCCAACAATATTTGCATTTGGAACATTTGGAAATATCCTTTGCATCATCACTCTTCTCAATAAACAGTTTCGTAAAACATCGACTGGGTTTCTTCTCATTCAAATGGCCCTCCTTGATATCGCGATGTTAATCACTGGTATGATTAGCCTCTGGGAATGGTTTGTGTTGCAAAATCGCATAACCAGAGACAGTCCTTTAGATACTTTCTTAAGTTCCCTGATTCGACAACTTTCAGCACTTGCACTGTGTATTCTAACAGTTGAAAGAGTTATTTCGATCTATCGTCCGATGCATTGCAAGCGAATTTGCAGTCGAAAGAGAATTATAATAGCTTACTTCACAGCCATGGGTTGCTTAATTCTGATCAATTCTCACGTATTCATGTTCTACTGTCAGAGAGTTAGAATAAATAAAGCACCCAGTATTTGTCAGTATAACAGTAAGCGTATACATGCTATCTTCAATAATAATATCTGGCCATATATGCGTTCTTTTTTGGAAATATGTATCTCAGTGATTTTCATCCTCTCTGGAAATGTGCTTATTATTGTCAAAATGTACAGAAGACGTGTGTTTTTAGACCAGAATGCACAGGACGCGCCGAGAATGACATCAGTAACTTTAATACTAATAATTGAAAGTATTCTTTTTTTAATGTTTAATGTACCGAATGAGATCATCAGAATACCAATGCTTACGAGGTATATTCTTGAACGAATAACGTTATTTAATTATTTCATATTTTGGCTAGTTCCTATATTGCTAGTTTACGTGGGTAATTCGATAAATTTCCTTTTATATATGGCGGTGGGGAAAAAGTTTCGGGCAGCTTTTAAGGAGACTTTTGGAGCAATGTTTATGGCTGTGAAATATAGGATGGGCCGTGCTTGGATTATAAGAAAGTGCTGGAAAACGGAATTGGAAATTTCACCAGTTGAACCAGGCGTTGAAATGAAATGAATATAGTGATTAATGCAATTAATATAGAAAAATAATATGAAATAATATGTCTTAATAATATTATTTCCTGAAAGAACATATTAATTAAGTATTGCATTTGCATAATAAGTTAACAGCAGTTTGCGTCATTGCTACATGTATCTGTTAGATAAAAGATTATACAATAAGTATATAGTAGGCTCACATATAACAATTATGATTAACAATAAATTATTATTGGTGTAACTAATATTAAATATTTATTGGCAATCAATTTTCAATATAAATTCAATTTATATTAAATTTAGCTTAGAATTATATTCTAATAGAAATTGTTTAACTTTAATTATTAACTAAATAACCGATTTTGTGTTGTATCAATTTAGACTAACTTGCATGCACACCTCTTATTTTGTAATGCTTTAAAAATCATAAATAATTATCATTAAAAAGCATTTATAATTTTTATAAACCAATAATGCAATAATTACATTTTCCTTGTCTGCTATCTGTTTCTTTCTTTCTTCCATGATTTTTCGCTTATCGTTTTCTTTTTTCTTTCTTTCTTTTATTTTGTTCCTCTTCTCGTCTTCTTGTTGTTGGCGAATATTCGTCGCTTTCTGCTCAGAATCTTCTAATTTCTTTTCTTTCTCTTTCATTTTTTCGGCTAAAAGAGATCGAATCAGCTTGGCCTTGTCGTCTTTATTCGAAAGTACGCCTAGAAATTAAATAGTACAAAAAATTAGTTTACATGCAGAAACTAGTCGGTCTAATCTTTGTGCATTAGCATAATTATTATATTCAATAATGATAATTCTCAGTAAAACGCCATAAATAAGCTGTAGAATTATGTGCATTTTTATTTAAATCAAGTCTAACGTCTGAATTATTATTTGAAACGATCTTCTTATCGTTATTTCGTCTCACGAAATATTAGGATATTTCCGAAGCACGTTATAATTGTTTCATTCAATAATGTCTCATTAACAAAGACTCTACGTTACGTTAAAGCTTTACAAATTCATTCGCATACATATTTTTCCTATTCGCTTTTTCTTTTCACGATTACAAAATTGAATTCTAAATAAAATACAGTTTTTGATGCTTTATGTGTTGAAAAGAAATTATGTAAAAGAACACAAAATATTAATTGTACAGTCCAACTATAGACAGTGGTAGGTCTTTCTCATTTTCCTTGTTTTTTCGCGTTATTCTGACAAAATACTTTATTATACATCTAGAATACATACTGTTTATACATTCGAAAGAAACTATTTTAAATTAAACGCTTACCGTTATTAGCGTCTGTCGTTAGTTTATAATCGTTTTCCGCCATGTATGCAATTGATCTTTGTTGACCTTTGGATTTCACGTGTTAGTTTTTTCACTGAAGATCAGACGTCTGGCTTTTTTTATTACGCAATCAGAACGTCCACAAAGTCTCAGCAGCTGAAGACAGTTGAGACAAAACGTGGAGAAAATATGAAAGGGGGGGGGGCACAACAACCCATGAAATTTCCTAAATTCTAGCATTTGAAATAGCATTAATTCACCATTTATAAAAATGCTATTGTATAAAACGTATAGCTTAAATTCAAACCCCAGTTTTAAATTATATCGTGGCGCCACCTTGCTGCTGTGAAGTGCGATATATTTCATTGTTAATTGTAATGCTGAAGCAGCTGTAGCAGCTGGTTATCTAACAGCTGCTTTACCCGCGCAGCTGCTATGACTGCTGAATCTGAGACAAGAGTAAAAATGCTCACAGATTAATGCTTTTGGTATTAATAAAAAAATTGCTCAATTTACAATTATTGAGTTATATGAAAATTGTTATACATCGTTATTAACTTTATATATGGTTAATCACTAATTATATTATTGAATCTAGTATTTTGGAAAGGGGGACTGTGCACTCCCTGATCGGCGCCCCTGGTGCTGACTGCTGAAAGTAAAGTTGAAAATTAAGTCGTATAACTTTAAAAGTAATACTAAGTAAAACGCTCATATATTGTCGTTTAATTACTAAATTTAAGAAGAATTTTTATGTCTGATAGGCATTTTGTAGGGTGCTGATCAGCCCCCCATAAAATAGTTTGTGGGGTGCTCCAGCCCCGTAGCCCCCCCGTAGTCGGCACCTATGGGTATACATATCGTTTGACTTTGTTTAAGATGTTATATTGTAGAGTCTGAAATTGACAAAAACTGACTCTTTTGTCTTTGTTTTCATTTCATTTCAGGATAATTTAGCTGAAAGACATCTTTCAAGATGGGCTTCAGTGTTAAGGATGTTAATTTCAGCGTCGAAATAATCCGAGCCTAGGTAATTCATTTATTGCGTGTCTATAAGTTAGTATTTGAGTTTAGTGTACAGTTTTTCCAGGTTGTCGCGGTTGTCTAGGTTGTCTACGTTGTCTAGGTCGTCGCGGGAGTCGCAGTTGTCTAGATTGCTTTTTGTAGCATCAATTCTGAATATAACGAAACGCGCTAAACTTATCGCTTACACATTAGACTCAGTGTTCATATAATATACAAGTTCGTAGTAGACGCTTATTTTTAACTTTTTATATATTATCTAGAATTTATATTAGCATAATATTCTTGAGTAAGTGACATAATATTATTCAGTTTTAACTTTTCATTGAATCTGCTATCCTCGGTGAGGATTCTTTCATATTATTTGTAGTCCTATTTGTGTCGTCCTATATATTATTAGTCCTATTTTTTATAGTTGGCTATTCATATGGTGTCGGAATGAATTCAATTAGTAATTGTAGACGAACATTATTAATATAATATTAATAAATTGTATTAATTAATTATAGTTAAATTAATTAGATTCCTGTCTAATGGGCGGACTATTGTTAATTAACATGTCAATTTACAAATTTTAAACTTTGCAATGACATTAATATTAAATTTGTCAATTTAAATGACAAATTACTTGTTCTGTTTTGTTGTCATTTAAATACAAACTTTTTTTAACTTTTGTATTAAAATTTTTAATTTTCTTTATTTTATTGGATTTTATTTCCTAACGAGGTGAAGCTATATTAAATGCGATTAATTTGAATTGATTTATAACCGTCTATTTATATATTTTAATATTTTGATGGATTATCTACAAATTTTGATGATTAGGGACAATCCCAGAATCATTCTATAGAAATTTATCCCTTATTATATTTTTCCCTTTTTGTTTAAAGTGTTATAGACTATACATTGTTTATTTTTCTTAAAAAATAAAATATATAAACAAATCAAATATATAAAAAAATCAGTAATTTATAATTAGTGTTCAATCTTAATTTTAAACGAAATATGGTTAGTAGATCTATTTTTGAAAATCAATCAAATATAACTTCATAAATATTTTCTCTTTAAATCTTAATCCTAACAGTAATTATTACTTGATTGCATGTTTGCATATTAGAGAGATTTCCAAACTTAACTAGTCATATTTATCTCGCTAACAAATAAATTATAAAACATTCAAATATAGCAATGCAATTTGACAAAACAAAGCAATATAAAGTTAATATGCCGAAAGTTGATAGTTTGAACAAGTATTGCAAATAAAAATCTTGTTAATCAATTGTAAAACACCAAATTAAATTATATAAATTTATTTATATAATTTATTTAATATCCAGATGTCGAGTCACTTAGA
This sequence comes from Oconnorella tubifera, assembly GCA_034700105.1. Classification (NCBI taxonomy): domain Eukaryota; kingdom Metazoa; phylum Annelida; class Clitellata; order Enchytraeida; family Enchytraeidae; genus Oconnorella; species Oconnorella tubifera. Next base: position 22,771 of record JAQIXG010000462.1, read on the forward strand.
CAGTGTGATAATATCCAGTTCGGACGATGAAGAGCCTAGTTGTTGTTTACCTAAACGCAAGCTTAATTTAGTGATATCCCAATCAGCAGGGTCCAGATATGCTGTCTTGATATCACGGGCTGCACCTTTAGCATTCCCCCAGAGAGTTAACGAGAAATTACAAAATGAAAGTTCGGAGATTGCTTCTGCATTAGCTGATAAGAGTTGTGCAAATAAAAATTACCATATGAAGATGACTGAATCTTGTAGCTTAGAAATGCCACAGCTGGATAGAGAGGGTAAACTTTTGTGCTAATAGTATAAGAAACATTTTATTTAATATATTATTTTATTTATTGATTTATTTATAGCTGTACATTATTGCTCGTTCATTGACTTTTTTGCTCGCTGTATATTATTGCTAAATACTTTCTTTGAATACATATTATTTAACATATTTAATTAGTATTCTAAAAACTGTATACCTGCATGTATATACACTTTTATTTCATCGGTTTATTTTAAGAGCCATGAATTTTTAAATAGTTTTGTCAGATATATCTTACATTATTTAAATTTATTGTTTTCTGTCATTTATCAAACGAAACTGTTTTTATTACTTTGAAACATTAGTTTTTACATTTATTTACGCATTTTAAACTATAATTTATTCTTATTCGTATTTTTAAATTTAGATCAATCTATTTCAAGACTCCAATCTCAATTTTCTCGCGATAGACTCTCGCTAAAGAAAACAAGACAATCCATTTCTCCACCAATCATATCGCAGCAATGCGTCACTCCACCAATCGTGTCTACTTATAATGAGAGGACTATAAACAAAATAGCTACTATGAAACGCGATTGTCTTACTGATTCTTCTATCGTTATAAGCTCGGATGAAAACGATTCCGAATGCGATACAAAAAATATGTCCGATGAAAAAATTAACAAAACTACTTGTAGTAAAAGTAAGAATCGGTCAAAAGATACGAGTTATTCGGACATGTCAACTGATTCAGAAGTTGAAAATTCCGTTCTGGACTTGAACCTGTTGAACAGTGGTGCTATTTCGGTTAAAACGGACTCGATATTTGGAAATTCGGGTTCCAGTAAAATCGCCGAAGAGGGGAAAAGTTCGGTAGGAGGGAAATCTAGTGGTTCTACCAGTTGGTTGACTCAGATGTTAAAATCTCCTGTAGATAAATTAAACGTTTCGGGAACTGAGAAATTGATTTGTAGTGAGAGAAATAATGCAGCTGAGATTTCGTTAAATAGTTTTGGTAATTGCTTGGATAGAAAAGATATTAAAAGTCATTCGGATAGTACAAGTAGTTTAGACAACAAAGATAGTCTAGGTAATACAGATATTTTGGATTTGAATAATCGGACATTTTGCAATGAAACGTATAAACAAAATCAAGAAGAGACAAAAAAAGTTTTAGCAGAAGATAGCGATTTAGAATCAGTCAAAAGTGGTAAAATGAAGAATACCTTGTGTTCAAATACTGTAAGTGAGAATAATTTATCATTTAAATCAAATTTGTCTATAGTGCCTTTGACTATGATAAATATTTCGGATAAAAAATCGCATTCGGGTATATCTACAGAAAAGTTGATGCCACAGAATATAGCGCATGAAATTGGTTTAAATTATGGTTTGGATAATTCTAATATGTTGCAAGAAAATCCAGAAAGTAAACATATAACAAAAGAACAAATGCCAGTTGATACAGTGCTTCGGGTTCGATTACATTTATCTAAATTTTTCAAAAATGACAACTTTGGCGAAAATTTGACAAAAACTAACATTACTTGCGATGCTAAATCTGATGTTCCTTCTTCTGTTAAAGAATCCGGAACAAGTAACTTGGCGGATAATTTGCCGTTATCGAAATCTGATCAGAGTAATGTTGAAGGTTGTAAGATTTTATTCGCTGATCCATTTCAAAGATTAAAACGCGATTCGGGTATTGTAAATGATAATCATCATTTGATGGATCTTGATTTCAGTGTTAAGGCTAATTGTGACATTTTGGGAGAGTCTCAAAATGTAAATAATAAATCAGATCATTCGGAAATTAATCGTAATTATTTTAATTCTGTAGTGCATTCGCAGGCTGGTTCTCAGATTGGCTATTTGAAGAATGCGAGTAGATGTGCAGGCAATGAGAGTGATGATCTTTGTTTAATCAAGACATCGCAGAATGAAACTAACAAGAATTTAGGTAAAAATTCAAATTCGCGTGAATCTTCAATGAAATCTCTGAATAAGGGAAATGTTACCACTTGTTGTTTAGATATAGTTTCCAGTCAATCTGTTGTCAATACTGATGTGAAATGTAACAATTTTGATAGCAATTTAAATGCTACTACCTCGTGTTTTTCTCCAAGTGACAAAGATGATATATCCCAAAGAGATTGTAAATTAAAATTATCAAGTAATGGTTCTGTTGACTCAGATCGTGTTTGTAATGAATTTAAGTATATTTCTTTGCCAAATTGCAGTTTATTTTCATCTAATAAACAGTTAGATAATTTAAATAGAATTAAATCTGAAAAGAATATCAATACAGAACAGACATCTTGTGATGTTTCATCAGTTGAACGGTTAAATGTTAAGTCTACTGATCCATTAGAATGTGATGGTGAAGATCAATTGAATCATTTACAAATTCATTCATCTGCTCATGATAAATGTGATCTGTTTCTCTCAAAATGTAAAACAGAACAATTGAGTAATGATGCTGATTTAGTAGCTGAAAATTTTCAGAATGTTAATCAAATTTGTAACACAAAAAGTGAGCTATTTTGTGATAGAGTTAAACTTGATCAATCTCATATTTCCTTATTGGTTAAACCTTATGTAGGTCACACAGATGTAGGTCAAGTAGAGGGATTAAAGAGCTTGGATCAAGATTCGAGTTTTAGTCAGTCGATTTTAGATCAAAGAAGCGGTAATATTAAGCCGGCGATCTCAGATATAAATATCGTTGAATCGGATATTTGTAGTAAAAATTCACTAGATATAAAGAACAGTATCAAAGTTGAAAAAATAATTTCCATTCCAAGTGAAACAAACTCAAATATTTGCCAAAATGAATTTCCTTTTGTTTGTAAAACTGAAAAATCAGATTCTTCTGTGGACTTTGTTTCGGTTCATTCAAATCACGGACAGCCAGTCATATTTAATTTTCATTCTGATTTCATTGAATTAAAAAAATCCAATTCACCAGTGTCTATGATAGGTGATGCTAAGAATTCAAATCGAGCCAATGTCAAAAATCGCGAAACATGTATTGAAAAATCTAACTGCATTCAAAATAACTGTAATATAAATAACTGCATCTCAAACCCCAGTGGTGATAACAAAACTAATTCCGGGCTTTTAACAACTCAAATCAAAGAAGAAAGTGTTCAATCGAATGCAAATATTGCTGATGTTAAAAAACGGACAAGAAATTCAGACTCTTCCAGTGACTCGTCATCTTCGAGTAATTTTCAGTCGAGAAAAAGAGTGAGAAAGCGCATGAGATCAACTCAGAGCATCGCAAAGTTGTGTGAATCTGTTGAGTGTGAGAATCCTCCTAATGAGCCTAAGTCAATTTTTTTGAGTGGTAGAAATGGACTGATTAAATCTGGCGATTTTAACGACAGTCTGTTTCAGTTTTGCACGGAATCTTCTATTGTTGAAGATTATAGTGATCAGGAAACTCAAGAAATTGAGCCAAACATAATTCAAAAATCTAAGAAATTATCGCATAATCAAGATGATAAATTAATGGACTGCTATGAACTAATGTATGGTTTAAAATGTTGCAGTTTGGTTATACGAGATATAAAATGCTGCGGACTGCCAGATGGGGCTTATATGACAGGTCGCGGTAGATATAAACTCACGAAAAATCATTCTGAATCATCATCATCATCATCATCAGATGAAGACGATGGAATTAGTGTTAGAAAAGATGCGGATGATTTTTCAAGCGACGATCTTTTTGACGACTACAGTCTCGATAAAGCGAATGAATTCTTTTCGCAACGAATCTCTAATCTGAAAGTTGAACCGGATAGCGATTTTGCGATTGAAGAAAGAGCCAATTTTGATTTGAAGCTCGATGATGACGATTCTGAAAATGAAGAGATTTTAATCAGTGTGCCTGGTAATGTTACTGTGGATTTATCTCAAGAGAATAAGTTTAATTATTCCCTCCAGGAAGATTGTATCACTTTAGATGATGATGAAGATGATGATGTTATTTTCGCTAATTTAACGCAGACGGTTTTTAAGCAGGAATCTGTGAATGGGATAAAGAGGGATTACGAGGATTTGTGTTTTTCGGATGACGATGTTGACTGGATGAATGTGGATTTTGATGAAAATATTATAAAGTCTGAGATTGATTTTGAATCAAAAGAGAACATTGCGTTTCCTAGCTCGAAGTATATTGAGAATCAGTTTAAGATTCCGAAACCACTCAATGAATTTATTGATATGGAACGGGTGAATTTGGACTTTGATTCTTGTTTAAAGAATCAAACCAGCGATGATAGGAATTTTATCTCTGGTGTGAAAAGTGAAATTCCGGATGCAAAGTTTGATATTGATGATATTCTTGCTCCTCCTGTAACTTCTACCGCAGTTGATTTAAACTTACAAGTGATTCCTTTTGAAACAAGGAACATTGTTGACCATATTGACTATGGGAGTGACAATAGATTCATTAAACCAGATCCTGATGATTTTCCTTGCAGTCAGAAGCATATTTTGGGTTTTGGTAAAACAGAAAATGATGACAGTTCTTTGGACCGAATACTGAAAGATAAATCTACTTTTGTTAGTCCAGATTTAGATGATATTCCTTGCAGTCAAGTTAAAAAGCATTCTAACACTTTAATAGTACATGAGTCTGATGATATGCCTCTTAATAAAATGGCAAAAAATAACTCGGATTTAGTTATTTGTGATGCTGAAGAAATTTCTTGTGGTGAAACGAATGTGACAGGTTATTTGGATTCTGATGATATTCCTTTTGGTCAGCTATTTATGCAAAAATCTAATTTAAATCTACCCGAACCTAGCAACATTTCTCGTAATAAATTGTTGAAGGATTCAACAAAGCAGCATTTATTAGGTGAATCAAAATCCAGTTCTGTTACGCGAAGTAATGTTGAGGAAGGAGATAGAATGATTGAAATTGAAGGACATAAATCAAGTGTTGATATGGGTGATGGGGAAGGTTGTATTAAGCAATCTACAATAGCCCAAAGTAACATTAATGACGCGCCTCCTCGAGCAAAAACGCGATACAAACGTTTTATCAGTCGCAGTGATTCAAATTCTAATGATGAGATCAGTGGAGAAGAAGAAGCAAGATCAAAATCTAGTAGTGCTAGAATTTGCCCTAAAGTTTCTGAAAGAGTTGAATCATATTGTGAAGATGCTACGATAGCTATTCAAAAAAGATTCTACAAGCGTGCAGATTTGGGTAACAATCTTTGCAGATCATCAAGGATCAATAGTAACGAAGCTGGTAAACTGAATGATGATTATCATCAGTTAAAATTATCAAAACTCACTGATATATCTGCAAAACACAAAGAAGTTAAAATTCCACGGACTGATAATGAGGAAGGCTGGTTTCGAGCTAGAAACCAGCCTTCGGGTGAGCAGAAAAGGACGGAAATGATTTCACCTGTCAGGTCTCCTGATCCAGAGGTATCGGCGAAATTGTTTCGAGAACAGACCGCGGCTAAAATTTCTTTGTTAAATAATTCGTCATTGCAGGTGGTGAAGCACAATAAACCGTTGAAAAAATGTAAGAGAGGAAGTAAAATGGTGGGATTGGATAGTTTAAATTTCTCTCAGAATATTAGAAATGCAAAGGAGCAGATGGTTAATAGACACAAAGAATTAGCGAAAGGTTGGTTTATGAATTATGTAAATTAATTCTTGCTTGTAAGCTTTTTCTTCGAAGTTTAAAATATTGAATAGTATAATTGTTATACCATTTAATTCTTAAAGTAACTTACTGTAAATAAGGGCACTACTTTATTGGCTTGAATTAAGATTTTAACTTCTTGTTGACTTCTTAATTTAAACTAATATTAATTTTTTTAATTATGATTATTTTCTGTATTATTATCTATTTTTCTTATTTGTGGGAATTCTTATAGCTTTCGTATGAAAATCAACTTCAATTTATAACACTTGTATTGTATGTTAGATAGGAGGAACAGTTTATATTCCTGATGCATTAAGGAAAGCAGGATATTTTTACGGAATGAAATTTAAAGCATTTCCGTTAAACGGTGTGTATTAATTTTTAGATACAAATGACAAGCCTTTAGTTCCCCAGGAAACAGCTGAGAAGTCATCATGGTGGCAAGCCAGCTTTCCCAGTGAAGACATCACTGATAGACGCATACAAGGACTAGTCTCGAAGGAATCCATTGAAAAGAGCAATCAAAAAGCAAGCAGTAAAACTACCTACAGCAATTTATCATGTAAAAATAAAGATTATGAGATTAATAAACATGGTGGAGAATCAGGGCAGAAAGTTAATGAAAATAAAATTAAACAAAATAATGCTGATGCAGAAGTTGTTAAGGCATCGGTTGATAATGTTCCACTTTTTAACGATACACGTAAAGTTTTACCTCAAAACAGAAAGCATAATGATATCATTCCGCAAGAGCCAGTTATTGCAGGTGGTACTAAGGGTTCAGATTGTACCACGGGCAAAACGCGCACTGCACTTTTAATCGGTGCACTTCCTGAAGTTAAACATCGCGGTGATCGGAGACGTAATTCCGTTGAAAAATCTGACAGTTTTAAAAATAATGATAAAAGTAGAACTGGTGATAATTTTAAGGGTACAGTTAAAAATTCTAAACACCTGAGTGTTAATGGTAATAAGACTTCTGAGCGTGGTATTAATGTCACTACCAGTAGTCATGTTATTACAAATGATGGCGTTAACAGTATTGGTGCAAGCAAATATGATAAACTTAGTGTAAATAACACAAAGACTATAGGCGCTCAGCCCTCAGTATCGAACCAAACAGAATCTTCAAATGTTTTAAGTTATAAGAAATTTAATAGTAAAAAAGAGGTCTGCATTAATGATGTCAACACTTCTAAACTCTGTTTACCCACTTGCTCTAGTACTCTTATTCAAAAAACTTCAAAGCGCCCAGTTGTAAGTAAAGACGATGAATTTATTTCGGGTATCATGAATTCCATGGAAAGATTACAAAAGGAATTCGCGGAACCTGGTGTTGTTATCGATTCACATAAATTCAAGAAACCTGAAAAGTATCAGAAAAAATCGAATGATGAAAGTGTACAAGGCGATAAAATAAGCAAATCTTCTACAGAAGTTTCTGGCAAAAATATTATGAAGAAGAATAAAAGTGAAGATAAAGAATCAAAAGGAGCTGAAAGTTTGCAGAAAGTCAAAGATAAAAGTTCGGACATAACTGGTATTCATAATAGTAAATCAAATAATTTTAAATCGGCTCATAAAGTTAATGATAATAAAGATGATTTGAGGCAAGCTACAGGTTTGGTTACTTCCATACCAGTAGCCACAATCAGGGGGCAAACACGAAATTTAAATTTAGATCTAAAGAGTACTTTAACTACCACTTTGAAGGATATGAATTTTCAGTCTGAAAAAACTGCAAAAACAAGTACCTCAGGTGGAGCTTGTACAGAAAGTATATCTGACATTCAGAATGTTAAGATTTCTGGTCAAAATTCAAATACTTTAGTCACATTGGGCTCTGAGACAACTCCAATTGATGCATCAAGAAATATTTCAATTGCTGCTCAAAATTCTGCTAAATTACAAGATCCACGAAAACGGAATCATTCCGGAACAGTTGTGTCTACTTTCACTGCAGGCAATTCAGATAAAACTAATGGAATTATTACTGATAAGATTTTCTCTTCCACATCTTTAATTGACAGTCGGCATCAGGCCAATTCAACTGGTCAAATACCTAATAATGCTGGTATAAATTCATCACGTGATAACTTGAAATTTATTATACCTCGAGTAGCATTGAATGGAAATATATCTTCAGAGACAAACTCAAAAACTTGTGAATCCCCTTCTGCAGACAGCAGCACTTTGCTGAGAAAAGTTGCTTATAATGAAAATGATCAGTCTCGAACAAAAAATGAGGGCAATTTTGTTGTGGTGAGATCCGGGCACGCTGATCCAAGATTGACTAAACTAAATGTAGCGAATTCGAAAATCAATGATGTCTCCTCAAAAAACGCTTCAAATGTTATCGAACCAAAAATATCCGCTGTAATTCATACAAAAACTGACATTGCATCAATAGGTTCAAGAGATAAACATGATGCGAAGTTGAATGAAGGTACTAAGATTGTAAAAGGAAAGATGATGACTACAATAAGTCGTCTGATTGAATCAGATATGAGTGTTGTCAAGTCTATGCCTTTACCATTAATTAGTACTGAGGTGAAAGCGCTTAAAGTGCCTTTGAAGATTAATTCCGAAGGTAGATTATTTTGTTCTATTTGAATAAACTCAAGTACAATTTTAATAAATTTATTATAGTAGTATTGATGTACTGAATGTTTATATAGTAATATCTAAAAATAATTTCAATTGTAGAAACATGGGTATAATATAAAGTATATGTAATGTAATATATATTTATATCATATTAATATATTAACAGCCACTATAATTGTAGTTTTATGCTATAAAACTTTAATATATATATAATATAGCTTTTATTGATGATTTAAATTTTTAATTATCAAAATAAGCTATGTGTCTGTTTTGTCTCTCATATTTAAACCTGTTCATATAATGGCATTTCTTCACTGAATTGCTATTAAATCATTGATTTATAAGCTCTCTTTCACTCTTTTATATTCTGCTTATATCTGTAATTATTTTACGGATAATCTGATTTTACAGAAGTTGTAATGCCAGGATCTCATTTACCAAAACCAATTTTCGATGCAGCCCCTCTTATGAGTCTGAATGATCTAATCAACATGGTGCTATACTGGAATCCACATTGGTTGCAAGAATACTATAGTATGTGTTGTAATTCTGACTTTTGGTTTGCATTAATTGTACAACGCACAAAGATTTGAAATAAATTAAAGTAGTTCATTAAATATTGTAAATTTTATAGCCAGAAGATTTAAAAAGAAAAATATGTTAATATTGAGCCTGTAAGTAAAATTTTATTACACCGTGAGTCACAAAAAACTATGTCCCTACGTAATTTAGCATAAATCATGCAGATAACCATTAATTTTAATGAAATATCAGAATAAAAATGTTTGCTGGTCTGGCTATGTGTTATGTAAATTATTTTTTTTAAAACCTTGGACCAGCCTACAAAATAATTACATTCAGCATTTCATCGCCTCATACTGTGTAATCAAGTTTTCCACTAGTTGTTTGCTATGGATTTCATCTCACCTACTTTGTGGCCACCTAATAGCCCAGATGTAAATCCGGTGGACTATAGTCTATAAATATGGAGTATCATGCAGGAAAAGGTATACAAATGTTGAATACATGATGTCAATGAGTTGCGCCAGTGAATTGTGGAGGCATGGGACGAAATGGATCAGCGCATTATTGATGAG